>CAJDSM010040354.1:1046-15052 GCA_903981925.1 Ostrea lurida
ACTGGAATCGAACCCGCGGTCTGCACTTCAGAAGGCAATTACGTGCTAACTTACTGGGCTACTTAGCTTTGAAATGAATTTACATATAACCCTGACAGTGATACTTTCATCCATATTTCGAACGGAAGTCAGCCATTATGACGATGACTCATTCCCCCTTAATATAATCCCTTATTATGGGATGGTCATCCTCACAAGGTCAGGGTCATAAGTCCACTCTTGGCCTCCCACGGCCACTTGTGGCCTCAGGACCCCTGACGTTGTGAGGATGGGGGATGGCAGGATGTAGATAACTCTACTGTTATTACAGTGATTACTGCACTCGGCATTGGCGGATTTAGAGGAGGACAGGGTCCCCCCTTTTGGTGACCAAAATTATCATCATAAATAGAATTATAGCTAAATAAACCCCTAAAATACCTTAAACATAAGAGCTTCCGGGGGCTTCACCCCCTAGGCCCCCACTTGGGCTTCATTCTAGACCTCTAGCCAGCGACGTATAGCAGGCCCACTTTTTCGAAGGAACCCCCCCCCCCTCCCTTTCGACAAATCCTGGATCTGCCACTGCTCGGTCACACGTGTACAGACTTGTATTTCCTTCTCAGACAACATGAAAGCACCCCATTTGATGCCTAGACAAGTTGATCTTATTATCTGTAATGCGGTTATCGTTATCAAACGAAAACAAGATATTTAACCAAATGCGGGATTTTTCAACAATTCTTCATTCGGTAATTGTACTTTTCAATTTGTCGAAATGGCAACATGGCCAACTGTTAGCTGCAGAACTGTGGCTCTCTGAAAAAAAAAATTGGGACAGATCAGAGAGCTACAGATCCACCCCTTATAACAGAGAGCTACAGATCCACCCCTTATAAATACCTTCGATTTTCGGCGCACGGACAGTTGCGCATGATTGAGGCCTTCTATCGTTGTATTCCCATTGCTCGACTGGAGGCCATAAACTCATTAATATCTTAAAATTCTTTACATACCCGTCTTATCCTAACATGTATTTGAAGTCACAAACAATACTTTAAAATATTCATAAAGTCCTTACTAACCTACAAACTACTTCACAGCTTTCATGTCATTTTCGTCGTTGAAGTACGCCATGTTAAAGTACCCGGTTCAATTGCGACCGGTTTATTTTCTGAAATTGTGATAACCATAAGCACAACATATTTCTAGCGAAATAATTATGGATAAAATTCACGCCAGTTTAGTTGAAATAATTATTCTAAAAGTTCGAACAATCGAACCACAATGTAACTCCAGCCTTCATTATAGTTGTCCGCCACCTGGCACACTTAATTTTTAAAAAAGGGTACCCAGAACTAGTGCTTTTTTTAGAGAAATAGCATTTTTCCAAGTACTTAGCGGCTATATCTTTCACCGTTCAGAATTCAAAATTATCTTAATTCGTCCCATTTAATAATTCGTGGTTTGTTAAATTTCAAGACTCTGAATACACAGTTTTGTCATCGATAGTCGTAATATGGTCCACGACGGGGTACGAATTGATCTGGAATACTTAACAATGATACTTCAACAAGGACGAAATTCATTAATTGAAGGCTCGTGAGTTTTTGAGGTCGTACTGGGAACTTTTAATTGACAGTATCTTAATATCGGGCACTCTCTCACGGAAGTGCTAGCCGAAAGTTGCGGTCTTGTTTACGTATAATGGGGGGAATCTTGTAGCTCTCCTCGATCTGTCCCACTATATTTTTCAAGGTAGACGCTTGAGACTCCTCCTTGCTCCAGATGGGCCTCCCTTGGACTCATTGGCAACTACTATTTTGATCCTAATATCCCTTACGCCAGTTAATATATTTGCATTACATCTACAAAAGTTTCCTAATATTGTCCTGAATCTGTACCTCGTTTGGTAAAGTTCAGGAGTGGTATGCTTTACCTTTGGTTAATTGAATAGATTCGATCCCAAAGATTCGAATATATTCAAAATTTGAAACCGTACTCAATGGATTAGATTTGTGATGAACTTTTTCATCATATCGCTTTGGCAAGTCTCAAAATTTCCTTTACGATCTTCTACCCATAACGATCCTCATGCTCCACGTACGGTCCGGTAAACTAGGCTTACCGCGAAATTTAAATATAACAGAGGAATTTAAAAAAATGCCACGCATTACCAAGAGCAACGTCAACGTAGCATTCTACACACCGCAATTCAGGAGGATCAGCAGAAGACAGAGTATAGAGAAGGCCCAGAAATCGATTTTATTTCGCATTTTCACGCTGATCAAACGCTAGCTGCCGATGCTCATTGGTTAATAGAATCCACTTTTTAAGCAATTGAGTGTGATTTGTTTTTCGAACTCACGTACCACCAAGTAGCTGGCTATAGTAATTGAGACTAACTGTTTAGGTTTGACCTTTAGGTTTGTACTATATAAATATCCAATATCCGATATCAATAGAAAGTTATAGTTTCCTCCCTTATATTGTGTGTCTGGGTAAAAATAATACGCCACGGTGAGCGACCGGGATTCTAGATCCGGGTAAAACTTTTAAAATCACCTGCGCTTTCGTGGCATTTGACGAGTTCTTACACCGTCTACACTAATCCCTAGCTGATACCGTGGCTATCTACCACGCGGATAAAAATAATATCATTCATTCTTCCAAGATCCTATGACAGTGTTAAGATGTAAAGCTTACGCCTGAAATGTTAAACACCACGATGTGTAGTGTGGGAGCGTTGACTGGTGCCTGTTCGTCAACAGCCAACCCACTTCTGAGAATAATTTATTCAAGCTCATCTAAAAATATGATACACAAGGTCCATCGTCTAGAACATCATCAACAAGGTCACGCTTCTAAAATATGCAACTAGGTCACAGTCTAAAGAATATGACCCACATGGTCACCCGCCTCTAATAATATGAACAAGCGGGCACTGTCTAATAAAATATGAACAGGCCTTCACGTCTAAAATTATGAACATAGGTCACTACTGACCTAGAGAATATATGAGAACCGGATCAATAAACCGGTCACGTGCTAAATAATTGTAAAACAGACTATATTTAGTTATGGGTACTTAATATTTAATTCGGGAAAACTTGGTGAACAACACATCGTTCACTACAAAATTGGAGGAGAGTACAGTAGCGGAATGATGATTGTGTAAGATACGATAAGAATCGCAGTAAATACACTAAATATGTGACTTTCCACATGTACAATACGCGATATATCACAGTATGGTAACCATAGTGAATTAATATAGTTTTGGAGTTTCTTTCTATAAAGTGTAAATACACGTGAAATCATTTATGTCCAGTAATAAGTAAGTGATATTTCAATTCATGTTACTATCCGACAAGTCACGTTTCGATTCTACGACTCTCGGTAGAGTTAAGGACGTGTACAATGTCAAGTATCGCGACACGTGTTCTAGTCACATCGTCAGAATATGTCCGTGTATCACTGCGTTTGGTTACATGTAAGTAACCGTATTCCAAAATGCAAATACAGTGCTATCTTACGCGCCGATATTCTGAGACGCTTGATAATACACCGATAAATGACGCTCCGAAATTGAAAGAATATTTAATTAGTACGTCACCCATGACGGGTGATATCACGGTGTGTATGAGCCTACAGTAATATCTGGTGCAGAAGTTCAATTTATTATCGCCTGAGAGATTTTTTCCGCGTGTTAATCTCGCCTGTGACAGGTCGTTCGCGAAGACATCTATAGGTATACCTTCGCGTTTATTGGTCTACTTTTTTGCCAAAAAAAAAATCCATTACGAATAACCTCAAATTTATTTTCTTAATATGTTGTTTAGCTCGCGCTATTATCCAAGCAAACATTCTCAACATATATCAGTTATCCTATATTCACGTGCACCTCGTGCAAGTACCGTTATAAATATGTGGGTGTATTTCCATCATACAACATCTGAATGTAAATAAAATATAAATCACTGCTAACATTGAACCGAGAAGATTATATCTTTATTGAAAGTACAGCATGAAATAAATATAAGCCTACAAAAATCCTATTGAAGGCACGGACTTTCTTTTTATAATATAATACGAATGATATTTTTGCATGGTTTTTGCTTAGTTCTTGTGAGCCGTCCGAACAGTCAACGCGCTCCGACAAAACTTCAACTGGTAAAGTATTACACAAAAGTCTGACAGTATAAAATCAACGATATCTGCTACCACTAACATTTACCCTATATCTGTCAACCAATCGACCTTAGCAATTACTCACCGATTCAGTAATACTACAAGGATTGTTTATGTACGAGTAAAGATCATGATGCAAGATCCATTTAATCGCGCATTGCGAATTAAAACATAACCCACGAAGAGCAAGTCTTGTTTGTCAATGATAGATACTTAACGTCTCATCTGTGACACTCTGTAATCAAACATGTTTCAAGCTCTTGGTTCATAGAAATGCATCTTCCTACTGTGTTGATCTTGATAGAGCGGAAAACTAGAATAGAAGATTTTGGTCTTCAAGTTATCATTTAATCAACATTGTCTAATTTATCACACTATGTGTTTCACTTGCATTTTCCGTCCACCTACAGCCCATCCTGATGGCCAAGATCTATTCCTTTCTTCTATAGTTCAAATATCACTTCCTGCTGTCTCAGCATTTACCCAGGTCCTGTTAAAACATTGTAGTAAATGAGCAGCAGACTCCGTTTACATCTCACAAGAAGTAGTATGGATCGGGTTTCTGTTAAGTACACCTTGCTTTGAGGATCGCACCTACCAGATTTTAATATTCAACCTCCTTTGACTGTCCTTTTACACAGGTCGCCATCTGCTATATCATGGACAATTCTGATTAAACTTTGTCTAAGTATATTTTTTGTGTTCATTCTATAGTTTAACGTCAATTTTTTCCTTCGACGACTCCATTTCTCTATTACACTCTCAAGCATTTCCAAGAGACCCCATACCCTTTAAGAGTGGGCTTCCTCAGTCTCTATCATAAATAGTAATATAAATTTTCACCTACTAAAGCATGCGGCATAGACCATAGTAAAGGTATGGGCAACCCCATTCCAGGCGCCTTTTGTAATTGGTGGCATTGAGTTCGCCAGACACTACTTTGTCAGATTCAATTATGGGTCGACTTCTGTTTCCCTCAAGATCTTTATCCGCATTTTCCTTGCGGACTTTGCATTCAGATTACTTCTTAGCGACTCTATTGTCAGCAATTCTTTATATTTCCGGTCGACTGTCATGTTATATTCTACGCCCCCAGTGTTTCAAGTAAATTCATGAATGAAAACCGTGTTCATGCTGCCCAGACCTTGGCTGCATCCAGTTAGACCGCAACATATTTTCCATCTGACAAGTCACAACAATATCATCTGACAAAGTCGATCATCATTACTGACAAGTAACTATCATTAGTCGTGACAAATGATCGATCATACATAAGGTATGGTCCTACTTGCAGATTAACAATGCCACACCTTTGTCATTGATAATTAGTTTAACCTTGTCAGAAAATTCATGTCCCTGACTTGTCTATATAATTATGTTGTATCTCTTATGTCTGAACACATAACTGATGCATCCGATCATTGTCTAGATGAGTTATGCGAGTGACACAGGTAATTGAGCAGTTAAGTTAGGCTATGTTCCCACATGCCAGGTCATATAATAATACAAAATGAACAGGAACTCGATGTTCCTAATGTCATGTTGGGTTGGATCCCTATGGTCTAGATCTAAGTGTCAGTACTTCCGGACTGATATCAGAGCATCTGACAAATTTGAACTATTAAACTAATCTAAGACCAAGATACGACAATAAAAGATCCTGACAAGTCCGATCAGTGTTTTAATTATCTGACAAGTAGTGGACAAGAAAATATATGCCAACCTTAATTAACAGGTTGCGTTAACTTGCGTGTATCTATAAAAGTTGACTCTTTATAAGCGCTTACAGTCGCCAGAAAACGTCTAGCCATCAACCTAGCGAGGCAGTTCCCTATATGTATCTTGAGTCTCCGCTATACAACATGCTTCGAGCTAAAACTCGTTCAACTTATACACTTTGTCATTTGCTAAAAGTTTGACCACATGGCTCGGCACTCAATAGGAGGTCAAGTTTAAATAAAGGTCAGCAATATACAATTGAGTTTTACATAATGATATATCAGCACTTTCATTTATTACATTAGGTTAGTGTCACTTTAGATAAACCAACCGCCCGTGCCAATGTCAGTATAATCCATAATATCGTTTTTCAATTAAAAGTTCATTCTCAAAACACTCAAAATTAAAACAGTTTACTAGTCGTTTCCCCTCCCACAGTTCATTTTAATTTTAAATCATGGTTAATTTTTTTTTCTTGTGTAAGTCTCCACTTTATCCATTATTGCTTCCACAAAGACATGGGACGAGCCTTTGTTTACATACATTACATTGTGTAGAATTTTATGTAGAGCCCGCTGTATTCTTCAGCGTGCCTCCAACCTCAAACAAGTTCGAGTAATTTTCTCTATTTTTCTCTGATGACCACACTTAGCAATTCAAGTGGAAAATAACAATAAAAATGTTAAATTCTACCCAATTTCAGCTCAGCGCGTCCAGGTCTCTTTACAAATGGATCCTGATTAGCCCACCTGACCCGTTAATTAAAACTTATTATAGTCCTTACATCTTACTACAGATTCAATTCTTAATTTCGGAATGTTTTTCGCCTTTATACATATAGCGACAACCTCAAATATGTACCTTTTCGATCGAGTCTGCGTGCAACCCCTTCATGAACAGTAGTCAATATACCCTATTCACATGTTTACGAATCAATATTTGACCTTTCCGTTTGAATTAAGTAATTACATCGCCTCAAATATTAAGTAACCTTTGAGTCTCTCGAGCACAACGTCATTCCTTAAAGTCTCACTTTGTGCGCGCTGACGCAACTGAATCCGAGACATTGCACAGCTAACGCTACGTGAATGCATATTTCATATTCGTATGTTTTACACACGTTAGTCCACGTTCGCTGTTGAGATCTTGTACCGCTCTCCGATTTTTCTATCACACCGATTATCGTCTGTGCTTCTATTCGACTGTATATTTCTAATATGAAGTCACTGACTACTACTATCCTTATCGAATTTGCGATGCAAAATCGCAATACGGGCAAGAGCAGAAGTCGTCAAGTATAAATAATCTGGTTGGTTGCCTCCCTTCATCTTTGGTGTGATCGATAATCCTGTGTTGAACAAATGCCAGTATCACTTAATTTTGCCTTCGCGAAGAATAAAACTCAGAGGACTCCGAAACTAATCATTTTTCGAGTCTATTTCACTTAAATATGTTTCCATGCAACATGCAGTTTGATAGCATAAGTCGGAATAGTCATTTTTATTCAAACAAAAATATTATAGCTGACGAAGACCATCGCCGACCGCAAATCACATGGTGGAGGTATACATATGTAAGTGGTATTTAGGCTACTCGCAAGCCGACTCTTATCTTTTGATCAGTGACAGATCATTGTACTTAATGGCTGGCAATAAATATAGAATGTAACGGTTTGAGTCACCCAATTAAAACTCAATTTCTAAGCACTATGAAGATTACAATACCGCGCGCTATAACCGAGTAATGATCTTCTTTCAGCATCAATTCTAAAAGCCAGGCTTCTCGAATGTCTACCCCTCTTAATGTGATCGAGGGACATCAGAGGACATCTTACCCTCTTAATGGAGGTTAACTGCCAAATATAATCGCTGACAATTACAATTTTTCCAATATGACTATGCATATCATGGCACAGCATGCAAATTGTCTTGACACTTGTATTTAATGCAAAGGTAAAGAGTTGTCCCTCACGTCGTTCGACCTATTTTTAAGAACGCATAGCCTATCATTCATCTCGCCCTGCGGGCACAACTGGTCCTTACTTCCCGATAATATCGCTCCACGTCGAACAGCTTCGGAGTTTTACGATCCGCGGCAACCCATAGGAAGCTGTTTGAGTTTTGTCCTCCGTCTCTCACGTTTTCGCATGGTGTAGTACCTGTCTAGCCATCGTAGTCCAGGTTTGAAGTGTTAAGCTGGGCCTCAATTTCTGTGTTCAACCTTTCCGATCAAAGATCGACTGAATAATCCTAATGAGATTTCATATCTGTACAATTTCCACTGATACATCAGATCTTGTTCCACTAAACGACGCATCCGGTAATGGCCCAATGTCTGACCACTTGGTGTTGTTTTCTGGTCCGCGGAATTCCGTTAGACATAAATATCACAGAAAACAATTCTGTTCATTCGTATGACACTCAGATGTCACCAATTCTCGTTGTCATTTATTTTATACACGTATTTTTCTAGTCATCCATGTTTGTCTTGAATACATGCGAAATTGTAATTTTCATATTAAATTTCCCTTTTAAACTGTCATGAGCAGTATGACCGGACAATTGCTTGTGAGTTTTGCTTTCCTTGATGCATATGTCTCATCTGTTTATCTCCTCATCTTGCTGTACTCCTCGAGATCAAGAACTAGTCAAATACAACAATATTTTTTCTTATTTGGTATTTTTCTATCGCTGTAATTCTAACCTTACCTGCTGGTCTAGAAGCGGCCGGCATCACACTATGTACTGTTTAGACTGAATGAAAGTTCACAAGTTTCTGAAAAACTGCGCTAGGTCATACCTCCTTCGTGTTACAACATCCTACAATAAAGAAATGTCACTACCCACACCATTTATTCTGTATACGTTTAATGCATCATGGCCAACAAGCATAATTGAAAGGAAATGTGATATCTGACCACAATACGCCCTCGAGCCCAAATAAAAGGAAAATATTTATATTCCAAAATGACTATAATCAGTCTCGGCTTCTGCGAGCTAAGTTCCGCCCTAATCGCGACGATGTATGTTTATCTTTTCCTTAACACTGAATATAGGTAGACCAAGCTCCCTGTGCAACGTGGATCTGGTCTATGTTAGAAAGAAAAAGTCAGGAATACATTGCCGAGCCACTATTTTTCTGGTGTACGCTCTTCTAAAAACGAATACGTCCAGGCTATACCTCCTTACCATTTCTCCGGCAACGCATTGAATGCTGACAGCATGATAAACAATGATGTGAATATGAAGAAAGACTAGACATCTATTGCAATCGTTGTCCGATTTGGATATCCACAAGTAACTAGACAATGTGATCAGTTTCTCGAGGGTTCCAGGACTTCGTTGCGTGACAACACTATAGAAATATCTTAGCTGAGGTACTTACTACTCTGCTGTGCCTTCGAGTCTAGGCCCATCTATCTGCCGTCGGCTTCCATTGATTTAAGCGACTCGGCTCCAGTCAGTTATAATCGAATATTATCGAGGACTAATCCCTAGTCTCTTTGGCTATATACGTACGCATTATCACGTTGCTTTTGGCAATCCACACTTAGCAATTGCAGTGGGCATTAGCTCCGCTAACTAAGATTAAACTCACAAAGTTTAGAGAATCGGAAGATATTATAGAGTTATAAACATCTATTGGATCACTTCTGTAATCCTATTCGAAATCATCCGTCAGTTGTTTATACACCGAGTAAGAGTCTAGTAATTCGAACTTGGACTTCAACTACAAGAAGACCACATATTTGATTCTAATGTATACCTACATATCAGCAATCAGTGACTATACACATATGTTTAGATAAATTAATCCTTGTACATTTGGCAGGAAGGGGGGGGGGGTGTGACAAAAGATGTTAGCAAAGCACCTAATTAGTGACAACTTCAATGATATCATGGGCGTAGGAGCCGGGGGGGGGGGGCCATGGGGGGACACATGCCCCCCCCTACTTTCAAACGTGGGGGGGGTGACAAAAAGTATGTTTTGCCCCCCCCCCCCACTTTTTTCTGAAAGTAACCTTTTTTTCCTGCAAAAATACACACAAGCTTAGAAGTGTGCCCCCCCCCACTTCAGTAATAATTGAGGTTTGCCCCCCCCCCCACTTTTAAGTGTTCACACCCGTTTGTTGGTTTTTTTTTTGGGTCACATAAATTTGAAAGTGTGCCCCCCCCCCCCCCCTCCACTTTCAGTAATAAATAGAGGTTTGCCCCCCCCCCCCCACTTTTAGTGTTCAAATGCCCCCCTTTTTTTTTGCTTGTCACATAATTTTTGAAGTTTGCCCCCCCCCCACTTTCTGTGATTTTTTTAAAGTTTTGCCCCCCCCACTTTCAAAATCAGTCCTACGCCTCTGGATATAATAGAATATACGTGTATAAATAGAATACTAGTACCATTTATTTTACATGCATTTTGTAAAAACTTAGCATGAATATATATTGCAATCCAGATTTTCTTTTTCTCTGAATCTTACATCATCATAAGCAAATATGGTTGATACATATATATGTATTGCCAATAATCGTCCAAAATATTCTGTTAAGCTCGCTATTACTGCAAGAACTGCATCATCAATTGCTGTTTCCATGAAATCCTTTATCAAATATTTTAATAAGAATCTCTCTCTCTTCTCTCCCTCTCTCCTCTCTCCTGTCTCCTCTCTCCTCTCTTCTCTCTCTCATCTCTCTCCTCTCAGTACATTTCCACTTTAAAGTATTCTTAATTGATTTTGAAACATTCAGTTAATGTAAAACACCTTATGATCTAGTTTCTGCCAAGTAAACAATATGTGTCCCTCTTCCAATAGATTCAAGAAAAGTTGAATAACCATGTGATACATATCCTTTTTAATTCTTCCTACGCTATCACGTATGCATTTAACAAAAGAAGCACTTGTTTAGTAATTGAATTACATGTACATTCTGAATAAGTATAAGACATAGTGCTCTTTACCTGTCGCGATAGCTCATTGCACGGTGTTAGTCCTTGAGGTCGGGGGGAAAAAAGTTGGATCTGCAATGTCATAAGCTTCGCTAAACCTCAGATATAAATTTTGTGATAGGCCTAATTGTTGTTCAATGTTCGGTGCTTAGAAGCAATGACCGTAGCGGGTTCTACAAACGGTGACCCTGTGTTCACCACACGACGTGGACACATAAGTCTTTCAACTCTTTTCTAATTTTCCGGCTAGCGTTTCTAAGCCCATTGTTTATATAACCATGTTATTTTTAACCGCTTGTATCTCTTTGAATATTTCCATTCTATAAAGGCGTTTGAAAGAAATTTAAACTAAATATATCTTTTTGGAAAAAGAAGAGTTCTGTTTCGAAGTTTCCCTATGCTATGTTGCTTCTTCGGTATCATAGTTTTACCGGAGAACAATGGAGTTTCAGACCGGAACTACCAACATTACGACTGGCTCTCCCTTAAAATATGTGTGCAGTGCATACTTTCAGGGTCCTGGCGACAGTGTGAGCAATATTATTTAATAATAAAAGTCAATTAGGACACGGGTGAAGTTTTCCGCTTGAAGTAGAATGGGTTATTAATTATCCGATGTTTAAAAATCTTAGTAAGTTAATTAATAACATACTACCTACCAGCGTGACCTGCGTAAAGGCTTTACCGTTTTGTAGGAGATGCAAACTGTGCTTCTCTAACTGATTTACAAGAAAGCACGCTTTTATGCCTGTTGTTGCGTCGATACTTCGTGCACAACTTTAATCAATCATGAGTAAAATGTCCATCTGCTTATATTAGCTTTATTGGGTTGTTAGAAAATAGTTCATTTGCTTTATGCGTAGATCAATGTAAAACAAGACCCAATTCGACCCAGAAAGATGAAATAATTTTCTAGTGACATGGGTTTCCGCAAGAAACCACTTCCGAGCGCCCCAGCCACGTGGGATGCTTGAACCACGTGCGTTGTTGATACAGGGGATGACGTCATGTGCAGTCTTAAATCTCGAAATCAATATATAAACGTTTTTATAATTGGGTAACAAACTAGCAATTTATCTCTGCACCACTAATTTCCGCATTCGATCTCATAGCTCAGAAGAAAGTGCCATTAATCAGTGTGCCCCTATCTACCTATTGATTTCTTGTGTTCAAATCTCGCCTTAGCAAAATCTCGCCAAAATCAATGCAATCTCCAATATGTAATTGAGTAAATAACGAAGATCTCAACACTGTTGTTTCTACTGAGGCTCTCAATACTGTTCGGAGACCCCTTCACTTCCGGCCGACACTAACGTGTGGCGTTTCCCCGGAATATCGCGAAGTCTGTTGACACCTGTGGCTTATAGCCTCGACCCAGTTTTGCTACAAGACGCGCGGGATATTGGGCTACTTTCCCAAAGCATCGGAATCTGGAGGCTCCGTTTTGCTTTTCCGACCTTCGCTTCTTCAGGGAGTTTTTGTGACGTTCACCTTTTTATGTTTTGTCTGCCGTGGAGTTAGGACGATTGACAGCCCTTGTAAGGTGAGTGCTGACAGAACATTAATCATCACATGGCCTGCCCCGTCCCACGGACAAACTCTCCCAACTTCACATCTTCCGGTCCTCTACATTATACCTAACGGAAATCTACAAACTACAAATACAGACCGGGAGCTGGCGGTCGGGTTCCGGATCCCTCAAGAATCATGACACTGTCAAGTTGTTTGTTGGACAAATCCCTCGCACCCTCAGAAGAAAAGGATTACGCCCCATTTTTGAAGAATTTGGACAACATATATGAACTGACGGTTCTTTAAAGGACAGGTTCACTGGCATACATAAAGTACGTGATTCCGCCGTGTTTGCATGTGTGCTATATCATGTTAAATTTCTATATTTCATTCATTCTGATATCCAGGGGGGGGATATAATTCTGTAACACATGTTACCATTACGGGGTGTCAATGTGAAAAACGAGCCGAATTCAAAGGTATACAGGGAGTTTTGTGCCCCGGCACCCGATTATTTGTCAAAATATAAAATCTCTGTGTATTTAAAGTTATTGGCAGGGTGGGACAAAGCGCACGAAACGCATTATTCAATACTGAATAATGACTATCCACAAGATTTATTAAGTACATAGAATTATAAACTCATGGTAATTTTATATTATCAAGACCTTTTGAGCTCCAATTCATTTTATCCTATACTTCAATACAGTGCGTGAATATTTTTTTTATATCGACATAGGTCAGATCCCTCAGTTTTCCTCTATAATTAGCCGTGTAAATGGAAGGAACCGGAATCAAAAATACAATTGCAAGAAATGCGTATCCGTTGTATTGAAACAACCTGTTCCGGAATGTAAACACTATAGAAGGTTATGAGAGAACGGCACGTCCACGTAGTTACTGCCCACTACATAACGATTGTTAGTTTGGGCCATTCTGGCTGAAAGTGACAGAACATATGTTACTATAAATACTTTTGGTCTCCAAATAGAGTTTGATAACAAAACATCTAGAGAAGAGTAAGTTTTCGTATGTAAATTTTCGAACTAGTAACCATTTTTTCCATTGAATTGTCATGATGGTAGAGCAAATCATTGAAAACTGATACCGAAGTTTTGATATTTTTCCTGTTGTTCAAAACATATGCAGGGATCGTGATAGGTGGACATGAATGGGTTAGGCTCTAACATTCACATACCAACCCAGCACCTGTGGATGGTCTTACAAACAGATTCATTCCTCTCCTTAACGTTTCAGATGTAAAATAATATCACAATATGCGTGATGAATTATTTGTATTTCTCCTGTATAGATTGATAAAAATTTGGTGAAATTGAAAATAATGTCCATATAAAATTGAAATTGTAAGATTACGATACAAGATTTAACGCATCACGTGTACCACGTAGGGCGGAGCGGGGTGATTTGCATCCCACTCCTTTGGTGGAATTTTTTAACCCACAACATTATTGCCAGTAATTGGGGTCTCCAAAGTTTATCAAATTTTCTGGTCCACATCTGCCATCGAAGACACATTCGGGAGAATATTAGGGTTTGTTACTGACTAAGTGCAAGGATACTTTGGAGTGATTACGTCGATCTACCTCTGTTGCGGTTTTACAAACCTAATAAGCTGTTTTTTTATTTTTATTTGAGAATTTTGT
>CAJDSM010040355.1:0-10201 GCA_903981925.1 Ostrea lurida
TAAAATAAAAGACCACTTTTTGTGGGATAAAGTAAACGCTAAATTTGCATCTCGATAAAAATTCTACTTACACTGTATAATATTTTGTGGATATATGTACATAAATAAGTCCATTATTATGGAAATTAACAAAATTATTAAATGTTGGAGTTAAATGTTGCAGGGAAGTATTCGTTCATAATTTTTTCAAAACATCATTACAAACCAGTCAATGTTTTCTAAAAAAAAAAATTCTATACCGAAGAAAAGCATCAAACGTGGACGGTTCAATGTCTGGAACTCTGATAACGTCAGATTCCGCCAGGTCACCGTACAACATGGCATCAAACACTGGACTTCTGCTATACTTTATGGGCGCGGACAAGTTTTCCTCTGTCCCGCAAACCTCTGAAGTGACGTCACAATGGATCTGATGAAGCATATATCTGTTGCATTCAGCAAGACTGAGACCAGAACGCCAGTTCTTGGAATTCTCTGCCTGGGACATCTGCAAATATCAAGTGTTTGTATCATTGATTTAAAAAATGAAATCTAAACAGTATGAAAGTTCGAGTGCATTAGCAAGCAATACAATATTTTCAACAGACATTNAGTATGAAAGTTCGAGTGCATCAGCAAGCAATACAATATTTTCAACAGACATTCTAGATATATTTCTGCCCCTAAAAAGTGATGGGATCAACTTCCGCCTATATTCTGGAATGATGTGGTACCAGTAGGATTGTAGACAACCATGGTAATTTGCTACTGGCTCTTTATATTTTGTTAAATAATAGGATGTCTACTCCGATGTCTAATATTTACTTCCACCATTTTTCATGTAAAGGATTTTCCTTTCTTTTAAATAGTATACTAATAAAAAAACATATAGTGAACGACAAATACTCGAATTTCTATTTATAAGTAGGGCATCTTGATGTTTTTCAAAAAATAAAGTGTTATGTAAATAATGATAATATCCATTAGAAGTCACGCGAAATTATCATGAACGGAATTTATTGTACCTTGTACGTGATCAATATATGAATATTTTTGTTTCGATATTTATCTGTAACAATCATAATTTCAGATGTATTTTCACCCGAAAATTATATTGATGTTTTACTATGGGGACACTTAAGTGGTTTAAACACACTGCGTGCCTTCCTTACATTTATATTTAGGTATTTACTCATCGTACGTTAGGTGAACTAAACATTGAACCGCCTGGATAGCTGAAAACCTCATGGATAAGCCGCCTATCGTAATGAAAGCATAACAAAATATCTCCATTTGTGCCGATATGTGGATCTCCATATACAATTGGTTACTCGATAGTAAAACTTCCTGTATTGGTTTCACCACAAATAACTTTAAATAAGGCAGGTCTCGAAAAATGTTCGTTTGTTAACTGAACACATAGCGTATAGCAAGAGAAGTTTAACCGGCTTAATTCTATATTCAATTGATTCAAACACTGAACTTACCTTGTGAATGGCGTGTGACATGCAGTGTCCTTTTGATGCTTTGTCATTGAGTATATAATCATGGTGGAATGCTCGTGCATACTATGATGAATTTCAGGTGAATTGTAAAAAGGACATTGTAAAATTTTAAAAAAACAAACCCCTTGCATAAAAACCATCAAACAAAACAAATAACCCCCCCCCCCCCAAAAAAAACCAAACAAACAAAAAACGTAGAAAAAAATTTCCAAAAAAAAAAAAAAAAATTAAATAGAAACTCAAAAAAATCATAAACACAGACAAAAAGAAGCCAAATTAAAAAAAAAAACCTTGAAACCCCCCCCCCCCGGAAATATTTCTTTCGTCCCCCCCCCCCCCCGGAATATTTCTTTCCGTCGCGAACATAACTTTTATAGAATTTGAATAATAACATAGCATCTATATATGCACCTAGTACTTTAGCACATATTTCCGTCTGCCTTTGATACAGCACCCCCCCCTCCACATATTTATTTAAATAAATGCAATTGATTCGTGACACAAGAACATTTTCTGTATAAGACCAGTTTTTATTGAAGGCCGGTAACTGACAAATATATTAATGTTGTCAGGGTATCAACGTTCACGTTTCGCAAAATTTTACGTCGTTATAGCGATCTAGTTTGCCAATACATTCTGCCTTTGTGTCGAATGCCGTCTGACTTGTTTCATACCATTTGTTAGGCCGTTTGCCAGTACAACCTGCCTACATCGATATTGATTACATATTACTGCTTTCAACTCTTCAAGTTCAAGATAATGAGCTCACAGCGGGTGTGACCTGTCGACGGGATGTTTATTACTCCTAGACACCTGATTCCACCTTTTGTGTATCCAAGGGTCAGTGTTTTCCCACCTCTTGTATTCTATTTCTGATTGATGAGATATTTATATTTAGGATGATAAACGATTTTCGTTACACACTATTTTCACTGGTTCCAAGCAATTTAGAATCATTTAGATCTTAGATTTTTAAAACTTTTCGTCACATATTCGCTCATAAAACTTTGATTCCCTTTTATGGCGCCCATCCTATCCTGAGTAGCAAACGATTTGTATCATGTGAGAAAGTTTTCTGATAAAATTCAACTTTCTTGCCAAATGGCTATAATATTTTGGTTTTATATTTTTTTTATATTTTTTTGCTGTTCATTTTATTTATTTTGAAATTATCCCATTATATTTGTGACTTACTCCCCATAGGGTAGGATATGACTTAACATTTCAAAAGGCGTGATTTCCATAAGGATGATTGGTATCAAGTTTGATTAAAATTGGTCACATTGTTCTCAAGAAGTCAACCATTTGAAAAGTTTGGACAGACAGACGGACGACAAACAACGGATGATCAGGGTAGCTCACGTAAGCTTCCAGCATATGTGAACTAAAAAAGCAAGTTTGATTTATATATATTTTTATACACTATTTGTATGATTTACAATATCTTATGGATGTTCGTACATAAATATGATAAATATGTACATTACTACTACATGTAGTATGCAAATGAACAAAAGTATTAAATGTTGGAGTGAAATTTTGCAAGGGTGTAATCATCCATAGTTTTTCAAATCATCATTGAAAAGCCGTCAGTGTTTTCTAAAAGATATATATATATACCGTAATAGCGCATCAAACGAGGACGGTTCTGGTAATGTCCGATTCCCCCCAGGTCACCAAATAGCATGACATCAAACACGGGACTTCTGCTGGCTAGAACTTACGTATATGTGTGTACAAGTGTTTCCACTTTCCCAACCCTGAACATGACCTCAAAATGGATTTAAATAGACGAAGTTTTCATCGTGTAAAACGTAATTCCAAACAAAACATCAATATACGAAGTCGAGTGTAGGGCAACACGGGTTCCAACAAAATAGAAATAAAGGACACCACAGTCTTCCATGTCTGCTTCGTACTTGGATATTTTATTGGACATTGACATTAACGACAAACTAACCACTCAACTTTATGACTAACGGGACGATTTCAGCTTCTACGTTGTCAAATTCCCATATTTATGTAGTAATATTCCATCATTCACCTGCATATGGTGTGTATGGTCTCTCAACTCATTCGATACGCAAGAGCTTGTTCTGCGTATGATCAGTTTTTAAATCGAGGCAGGCTTACTTACAGGGGTTTCAAACAGTAACGTTTAAAGGCAACATTTTGTAAATTCTGTGGTCGTTATAACAATTTTAGTTTTTCAGTTACTAACCCATACCATTACGACTCAAAATGTCCCCTGTCTGCATTGTGGTTCTATAGCCATACCGAACCGTCAGGTTGTTGACCGGTCAACAGGGAATGCTTACTCCTCCTAGATACCTGATTCCACCTCTGGTGTGTCCAGGGGTCCATGTTTGCCCAACCCTTGTTTTTGTATTCTATTTAGGACTTACGATATTGATTACTATCCGTTATCTTTACCTTGACGGACATCCGACAAAAGCAAAGGCATGATAAAAATAGGCGAAAATAACATGGTGGTAAACGTAATCATAATCGAAAAATACATATACAATTTCGAGTGTAAGACAACACGGACCTCCGTCAAAAGCGAAGTAAGGATCAGGCACCATGGAGGAGTAAGCATCCACTGCTGCCGGTCACCCTTAGTCGAAATAAAATAAACGGGATTAACCTGTAGACAAATACCAGTAGGAAAATAACAGTCTAACAAGGGTATAAAACAAATCAGTCAACATCGACCTAGTGATAATTTGTAATCGAAAACAGGTCATTATAGTGACTGTAGAATTTTGTTTGAAATAACTTTACAACGAGATCGTTAACCCTCAACTCACTTTTTGTTCTATGAGTAAGTAGTATAACAAATAAAGGCTCGAGCTCGTGAGTCACCATTCTCGCCAAGGCGAAAAAAATTCAAAAGTGGCGAAAAAAAATCTTAAGTTGGCGAAAAAAAAAATCCGTAATAAATAGTACTTAGAAATATAAACCTCGTGATGTGTGTCAATTTTCCACTGTTTGTTAACGCACTCGTGCAACTGTGTGTTTTTAATCGCTTTCAGTGCACACAGATCACCAGGTTAACTGTAGTAGTGGTGATTAAGTAATTTCAGGTCGGGTTTACAGAAAATCAATAATTGCATGATTGAGGGGTATTGTGGTCATTTGCTTGACAATTAAAGTCTCACCCCGTATAGGATTATCGTCTCATTGATATTGGGATGAAGTCGTACTTTGAGAACTTGGTCAATTAAATACACTTACGAAATTGATCACTGTTCGTTATCTTTGCCTTTACATACACCAATTAGATTTTATAGGTGAAGCAATGTTATTTCAATTTACATCCAAGCGAAGTTTTTAAAAGAAAGCAAATGTTCTATAGACAATGAAGTCAGCCGCTACTGATATGCACATCGCAAAGCAGTTAGCAAATTTCTTTGAAGCTCGTTGCGTTTCAAAATAATAATTTCATAGTCTACAATGTACTACATTCTGCTTTTGGTATTCGATGTGTCAAAATGGGGAAACGTAACCCTGCAAATACTGACTTTGGTAAGAATTCAGCAAAATCACTTGGTCTCCACAAGCCCATTTATATATGTTGCGCACTTCTTAGCTGATGCCGAACATTTAGTTCAGATGCCTTGAAAACATTAGCAATGTTGTCAAGGTCATATCAAAGGTCAGCGTTAGATTTCATTGTGGTGAACTGTCTACTGCATTCAACAGTCAAGGTCTTAGACAAGTTTAATAGCAACCCTGGTTGTAATTTGTCTGTCTATTTGCAGCTTATTTCTTCAGAGCCAACTGTTAGGTCTGTACACATTTGAGTTGTGAGGGACAGTTATGGTTAAAGGCCGTTAAGGCATGTAGCTTATTTTTGAAAACTGTTTTAAAAAGCTATAGTTTGTAGTCTTGTTTTACTATATATCTATTGCATTCTGCAAGAATGAGACCAGAACGTAAATCTCGGAATTCCCTTCCAGGAACATTTCTAAATATAAAATTCATTATACTGCTTTTGCTTTTGTTGGAGGTCCGTGTTGCCTTACACCCGACTTTGTATATGTTTTTTTTGGGGGGGGGGGGGTTATGATTACGTTTGACACATTGTTAACTTCGCCAATTTATATAAAGGCAAAGATAACGGAAGTGATTAATTAAGTCCCAAACAGAATACAAAAACAAAAGTTGGGCAAACACGGACCCCTGGATACATTAGAGGTGGCATCAGGTGCCTAGGAGGAGTAAGCATCCCCTGTTGACTGGTCACACCCGCCGGGAATAATTATTCCCTCTCCTTCTTTGAAACCTGATTAGAAAAGACAGATCCCGATAGCCTGGTAGTTTTATCATTTGCTTTGCAACCGATAGTCAAAACGTGGATCTCGAAACTTAAATATTTGATTTAGATTAATAATTCACCTTTATTTAATCGCCCCACACGTCATGTAAATGTCACAGAACTTTTGTAACCATGACAACACACCTTAAATAGACATGACACTGAACGCAATGTAAATATATACCAAAATCTGTGACACTCTATCACCCACTAATGATACATAATCCACTAATGATATGTAATCCACTAAGAGATGCATTTGCGTTTGCTAATGAAACGATCAATATCATTAATGATGTACATTCTCAAACAAAAATGCATACCATTAATGCAAAAAGTATCATTAATGGGTTTCAAATTAAAATCAATAGTTTTGTTACTTGACACTTCATGTTTTCTCCAGTGAAAATCGATTCAAAACTAGAAATGACTGTGTAGATTTTATAATATAATATCTATCATAGAGAAAGCGGTACATGAATTCTAATGAAATGAAAATAAACCTACGTATTGGTGGTAGAAAATATATCTTCAATGTTTTCATCACAATTAAGACGTACATGGTTTGAAAAACAGCAAGTTAAATCTGTGAGTTGAATATACATAGTATGTACATGTATGTAGTTTAACTACTCATAATTTTTTTTAAACATATCCAATCTCTATTGAAAAGACACATGTGCATCTTTAATGTGTCCAATTTTTTATGTACAAGGTAGAAGAATGTCAATTTAATGGTGTGAGAGGAATTTTGCAACCCTTCTTTGGCATTGGTTACGTTTCCATATGAGTGAAAAATTCGCAAGCGTGGCGTTAATCAATATACAACCAATCAATGTGTTTACAAAAATGAGGATGAAATCATTTGTAAAACATACAAAGAGGAGAAGTCAACACTGTCAAACGCAATCACAATCCAAACAAGAGGAGGCCCACAGGCCTTAACGGTCACCTGGGTATCATAGTCCACACAGGGAGTCTCATATTTGCATTTCTTAAGTCTCAATACAGATATTTTATTCACATGTTAATATCTTTCAATATATGCATGCATATGATTCCTATTCATATACACAAAAAGATGATCATGTTAATCTCACACGATGTTCAAGAATTTTAATGAAAACCATATGCTACTTAATCCAGTGAGCTTGACCTTTGACCTTTTGACCTACAATTCAATAAAGAACATCTTTGTCTCATGAGTAGTATATATGTATGAAATAGTGACTCTAGGTAGAAAGGATAATGCTCTGGAACCCGGAAACCATTCTGCTACTTTGATGTCCAGCACTTGACCTTTGCCCTTTTGACCCCAAATTCAATAGGAAACACCTTTGTCCCATGGATAGACCATATGCATGTATTTGACTCTAGTGGAAAGGCTAACACTGAAAGTCTGGGAACCATTTTGCCTACAGACGAATGGACAGACAATCTGATTCCAGTAACCCCAGTACCCCCCCCCCAACTTGTTGCAGGGGGGGTATAATTATGAAAAAGGCTCCCTTCTCATTCCAAATATTCATTTACTTTCACAAATATCAATAGCATTGAAAAAGATGCTTTTCAAATGTTTTACATATAAACACTATGTACCAATTTGCCCCCCCCCTTCAGGTCAGAACCCCTACCCCGGGGATCACCAAATTTACAAATTTGGTAAAGGCCTTCCTGCTCTACATCACTATGCATTTGATTCTCTCAAACATGTGCGGTTGTAAAGAAGAAGATTTTTGAAAATTGGTCATTTTGGGCAGTTTTTCCCCACCCCCAAAGCCCCAGGGGTGCAAGAGACCGTAAATTTATAATTTATGTGCCTCTTGTCCCAAAGATGCTTCAAGCCAAGTTGAAAAGAATTGGACTGGTGGTTATCAAGAAGAAGTTAAAAATGTTCAATTGTTAACACATTTCATCAATGACCATTTTGCCCCACCCTAATACTAAAACCCCTACCCCTAGGCTCATGAAATTTACAATTTTGATAAAAGGTCCCTATTCATTCAAAATATCCATTTAGTTTCAACTATAATCAATACCATTGAAAAAGATGCTTTTCAAAGTTTTATATATAAACATTATGTACCAAGTTTGGCCCCACCCTGGGGTCAGAACCCTACCCCGGGATCACTAAATTTACAGTTTTGGTAGCGGCCTTCCTGCTCTACATCACTATGCATTTGGTTTCTCTCAGACATGTGTGGTTGCAAAGAAGCAGATTTTGAAATTGGTCACTTTGGGCGTTTTTGCCCCCCCCCCAGGGGCAAAAGACCTGTAATTTACAATTATGTGGCCCTTGTCCCAAATATGCTTCATACCAAATTGAAAAGAATGGACTGGTGTATCAAGAAAAAGTTAAAATGCTCAATTGTTAACACATTCATCAATGACCATTTTGGCCCACCCTAATACCAAAACCACTGCCCTAGGGTCACGAAAATTACAATTATATAGAAAACTCCCTGTTCATTCAAATATCATTTAGTTTTAATTTACTAATAATAGCATTAAAGAAAATGTTTTTCAAATGTTTTACACATATACACTATGTACCAAGTTTGGCCTCCCCTGGGGTCAGAACCCCTACCCGGATCACCAAATTTACAATTTTGGTAGAGTCCTTCCTGCTCTACATCACTAAGCATTTAGTTTTTCTAGGCATGTGCGGTTGTAAAGAAGAAGAATTTTGAAAATTGGTCACTTTGGGCAGTTTGGCCCACCCCCCCAGGGGGCAAGATACCTGAAATTTACAATTTATGTGCCCCTGTCCCAAAGATGCTTCATACAATTTGAAAAGAATTGGACTAGAAGATTTAAGAAGAAGTTAAAAATTGTCAATTGTTAACGGACGACGAACGACGACGGACGAAAACCAATTGCAATAGGTCACCTGAGTTTACTCAGGTGATCTAAAAACATATACAAAATCGATTAGGGCAACACGGACCTCCGACGGTCGCTGGACAATTCAATAGGCAAATAATAACGAATTTCTACATTGCAAGATAGTCCACTATAACTATCGCAATAAGGACCCAAAATTTCTGGGTAGAAAAAAAATGGCAAATGGGTAAAACTGATAAATATCCCCGAATCTTACGGTTGTCATCGTAAGAAAATCTAAGCTTCCTTTACAAAGAACAGACAAATCCCGGAAACTGTCCTCCAGTAACTGATGTCGAATTGTTTTCTCCATTGTGTTTATAAAAGACAAATTCAACGCCATGTTCTGTGACGGGGGATTTATAATCTTGACCACTCCAGCTGTTAGGTCCCTCAAGACACATCCATGCTCTGTATCTCACACCGGGGGATAAAATCACAGGTGACGGCAATGAAATAGTGAATGTTATATCCGACGGTTCTCTTTTCTCTATTGTTTGAGTAAGTATAGCTGATATTTCTTTTGAGTTTTCAAATAGTTTTCCCTGTATCTTGTATTTGTAGGGAGTAGTTTTTCCACCCCACATAACAAAACCATGGATTGTAACATTCTTGTTCACTGTGAATTCTATACAATCTGCTTCTTGAGAATATACCCAACCTCTATTCTTATCCTGCTTTGCACGAAAAACACAAAAAGTTTTATATGTTCGTTTTTCGAATTTGAATTTTGTATTCTTTTTATCCATATTCCCAACAATAACTTGCTGTAGACTCAACTTCTCCTGCGCATCAAGGATTTCTCGATCGCAGACATCTTTAACAAAAGAGCCTATATCCATGGACTGAAAACGGATGAGATAAAGCAGGTCGCCCATCATAGTTCTAATATTCCTGTCCGTTTTCTCCATCCCTGCTGCATTACATTGGTTTTCTGCCCATTTTGTTAGAAACTGATAGATTTGCAGTTCATCCATTGCCAAACAATCAAGAGAGAAAATGATTGTCAAAGTGTCCTTCTTTAACTCTAAAACAAATGAGGATTGCAAGATAGGGATAGGGTTGACTTTAATGTAATCCTTGCACTTTTTCATAAGATCGTCAAGGTTGAAAAATATTGCACTTTCTAAAATTGTAAGGACATTTTCTTTAGTAATGTTTTCATCCAGGTAAGACTTTATTTTGGTCACCAAGTTATCAACTCTGTATTTTGTCTGCAGCATAAAGCACGCTAATGACTGTATCCGGTGTAAAACTGACGTCACCACAGTACATAAATCTGCAAATTAAACATTCAAGTTGAAGTTCAGAATAATAGCTGAATACAATAGTATATCAAAATCACAAAATGAAAAGGTTATAAGTGGTATTGTAATGTGCAACGTATCAGTGAACGTACAAGCTTGGACCACATATTATGATCCCAACTTATACTACCTATAGCTAGCCCGAGAGTATCAAAATATAACTGAAATCGAAGTGCCTTAACACGAATATCTCTAAACATAAAATG
>CAJDSM010040362.1:0-16575 GCA_903981925.1 Ostrea lurida
TTAAGTCTTACCTGACATTCTTAACGTTCCTATTCACCTGATTACACGTGTTTTCTGGGCTACGCTAAGAATTAAAACTGTACATGTTTCATCAATCCATAGTTTATCCTTATAGTAGGACTTTTATTATTAAGGACCCTGTATACACTAATGAAATTTTTTTTCTATACGCTGAGAAAAATAAATACACCGATTAGATTGTCGTTAATATTAAGTTTTATTAAAGTTAGTTTCTTAATATTTATGGTACAGCCATTTACCCCCAGGAAAACAGTCTCAAAGTATATGGAGTATTGATGAAAAGAAATCCACCATTGTCTCACTTGAATGAAACAAAACATGGCAAAAAAACCTTTACCTGACTAATTGTTACAAATACTTGAATACTGGATTAAGAATTCGCGTAATACCATGCGATATTCTGTATATTTTCAATTAGATCTAAGGGCAGTTAACTCTAATTGCTTTAAATTATCCAGCTCTTTGTGTGCAGTGTATGAGGTTTTACTGAAACAACGGTGAAAAAAACATCATAAATATAATTCTAATTAAACTGATCAATGCCATGGTCAGCATTAAAGTAGACGACTGTATTTACTCAATGATATTAATAATATATAGATCTTCACTGAGCACGTCACCTTTTATTTGTTCAATGTGCTCATCATTCCACGTAAATCTTGGACGCCAAACGCTCGGCATGTGGAAGTTAGAATCACTGGTCTTTCGGCAAGCGTTGGCACGTAAATGAACCCTCACTGAGCAAAATCCTGGTTGTGAAGCAAATGCTCTAACACTGAGCTACCGTGACTGCAATTGTACATATAATAAGTGCAGGAAACATGATCATAAGGTATACATCTCGGTAATTAATGTTCTATTTTTAACCGTACAAGTGTGTTTTCATCACATTTAGCAACAGATAGTTACACACAGTGGGTTTTTTTTTTGGGGGGGGGTATAAAAACCACAAGGCTAACGCCTTTACCCTTCTGTCTAGGAAAACGTTCATCTGACAATCAAGTCACACTTTAAAGCTATTCTAGGTTGAATCCAGCATTCCCATGACAATATCATATCGTAGTCTGATCTGACTGCGCAATAGTTACCTTCACAAATCTGTTTTATGGTCCATGCGACTATACGCAACGAATGGCCGACCCCCGCAACTTCCTTTTTCCTCTGTTTCTTGGGTAGGTAGGTTTTTGTACTGAATGATATCAATGCGCAGTTTATTATACACCAAACTTGTTGTGTTCCCTTGCTATTGTTTCGTTTTCACAATAGTACTTGGTGGTCGTCTTTGTCATTGATTTCCGATGGAAATTGTTCATTTATATAGTAGTTTATTTTTACGTCACTTCTCTGAGACTCGGGATCTGTACATGACATCTTGCCCCAGTTTGAAGTTAAATTTTGCCACTTAATAGTTCGGGGCTTGTTCGTCTCATCATTCAGTACACTCCATCAAACTTTATGTTGCTCACTTCAGCCATACCCATATTTAGTTCCTTTTCGATGAATTTTCGTAATTTAGCTTAGTCACATTTGGAATTTCGTAGCCTCTCAAAATTACCCCTCCCCCTAAAACGAGCCTTTTCCCATTTCAGTGCTTGATTTTTGGACGTTAGAAGAAGATATAAATAGAAAAATCTATCTTCTTATATAAATACACCAGGTGTGCAACATTTTGACCCCCTCCTGGATTCGGGCCCGATTTTGTTATCAAATTCACCGAAACAAACCTATTCTCCAGCCAGCACGGTTAAGCTAAGACATTTTGTATTCTGTTTGGGACTTATGAGATTGACCACTGCTCGTTATCTTCACCTTTTCATGGCATCAGTGGATATGTTGTCTGCAGACAATATTGAAGAATTTCATAAGAATAGAAATCTAACACGGTGTGCAAAAAGAAAAGCCACGAAAACAACAGTAGATCGAGCTTGGATTGGGATACTTTAATTGATAGGTTTGGCCGAAGATCTGGAGAAATATTACCGTGTAATATCAGTCTATATCCAGCTGTAAGATATACTGTCAGACCCAATAGTGAATGGAAGAATATGGAATATACACCAATGACAACTGTAGCAACCATGCACGTAATGCACGTACGTGGAGCAGGGACGGGGTACTTGAGAATACTCCTGGGTCTATGTACCAACCAAACCATTTTCCCCCCTTTTCTAACAAAATTCATCCACACGAAGAGCATTTGAAAACAAAGAATAGGAATCCGCTTCTTAAAAAAACCAGTTGTCAGTATTGTCAAATTTTGTGTCAAAATAAAAGCAGAAAGCTGATTCAAATGATAAATGTGACTGCTCTGGAAAGAGAAAGCGAAGATGGCATAGTCTGAGGTTGACACAGGTATTGGGAAATGGGATGTAATGAAAAGAGAACCGATCGCCATTCTATTGGGGCACCCCCCCCCACACCCCCCACCCCCCCACCCCCCAATGCTATCCATCAGAAACGATTTCAGATCAAGTTTCTGTTCAGTAGACACGTGGTACATAGACACGTGGTACATTCTCGAAAGATGAGCAAATTCATTCCTTTCCAATGTTAGAATGAGAAGGCGAAGATAACGAACCGTGACCAATCTCATAACGGATTACAAACAAGAGTTGGGCAAGTACGGATTATTAGATATTAGTGGGATTAGGTGTCTAGAAGGAATAACAATGCCCTGCCGACCGGTCACAACCACCGTGAACTCTGTATCTTGACGAAGTAAACGGAGTCAAAATCAGTGTATAAAGAACGCGGTCTAACAATTAGTATAAAACAAGTTAGACACTGACAGGTTGTATTGGCAGACTAAACATTATAATGACCAAATAATTTGCGAAATGCCTACTTTAAACAAGGCTGTTGAAACCCTTGTAATGTAAAAGCAAAGATAACGAACAGTGATCAATCTCTCGTCAGTCCCAAATAGAATTACAAAAACAAGAGTTGGGCAAACACGGACCCCTGGACACACCAGAGGTGGGATAAGGTCCCTAGGAGGAGTAAGCATCTCCTGTCGACCGGTCACACCCGCCGTGAGCCATAGTCTTGATCAGGTAAACGGAACAATCCGTAGTCAAATCAGTGTATAAAAAACGGCTTAACAATTGCTATGAAACACATCATACAGCATTTGACCCAATGGCAGGTCATACTGGCAAACTAAATCGTTGTATAACGACCATAGAATTTGCGAAAAGCTGCCTTTAAACGTGATTGTTGAAACCCCTGCAACAACTTGTGTGTAAGTAGTCTGTCTCGATTCGAAAACTGATCACACGCAGGACAAACTCTTGCGTATCGAATAAGTTGAGAGACATACACACCATTTGCAGGTGATGATGGAATATTGCTTCGCGGATTATAAAGCGTAAACTGCACCAAGTTAGATTATATCGTATAACATAAGGCAAAATAAACTTCCTGCCTTAAATGAAATGAAAATCTTTATTATTGATAGATGAAACGTCGTCAATATATCTGGATGTCGAATTAAAGGCCACTGCCAAAGATTTCTTCTCATGTAAAAGCTTTTGAATTCTGCCTCATTAGAGTATAAAAATAGGTCAGCTAACAAAGGAGCACAGTTCGTGCCCAAGGAAATTCTATCGGATAGTAATGATTCAAGCATATCTCATGATTCAGTATCACTGACCCTGACTGCAAATTCAAAGATACTTGGTTCAAGATTGTTGCATCCATCAATCTTCCATATCTGTCGTCTAATTTCAGACAGATTGTGGAGAGGCGACACATCAACCACTTCATTAGAATGACCCCAATTGTTGTGTGCCCTGGTACAGAAACTGCACCCACGTTCAGTTTGTGACCTATAGTCATTATACATGTAGTTACTCGGCAGTCTTGATAACGCACATGCATTACAATCGTGTTTACCAGCTCGACAAACATAATTGGCTTAACTCTTCCATCGATCTGGCGAGTAAATGATCAGGATTTTAAAATTCATTATCTCTTGGAGACTGCCATGATTAGTTCTGACAATGAATAATCTGCCTGGTAAACAATATTTAAATTGTCTAGAATTTCTAATGCTTACAGTTCTATTCTAGTAGTACAATAACGTTTCTGCTAAGGAGACACGGCAATCCTGTAGTGCTACTAGTAAATGTATACTCAATGACCCTTTCTTGTCCATTCTAGGCTTGTGACAGTATTGATCAGATGCGTCTGTATGTAGTATAAAATTATCACAAGAATTAGGCAGTTTTAGCACAGGTGTACTAGTAAAATCCTAATTGATTTTCCTAATTAACGACTAGCTGTTGGTCTTCACATCTGTTACTACAAACTTGCATACAGAGGTGTTACTAACTGTGATAAATCTTTGACAAAATTCCTATGAGAGTCAGCAAATCCACAAAACCTATCAACATCTTTGTAGAGTTTTGAATATGCCTGCTGCTTATGGTTTCAACATACCCAGGTCCAATTTCAGATGCCCATTCTTAAATTGCCCGCTTCCATCATTTTGTTGAGGGGTTTTTGTTTCTCCTTCGCAAATCATTGGGGTGTTCGCCTTATTCTTTCCGTAATAGGCGTAGCATTTCCAGTCTATATAGAATGTGAAAATTTTTCTTAAATCAACTTCGCTTTGAGCAAATGCATCTGCATAATCGTAAAGCAGTGGCCTCATGACCGGAAATTTGAACTGGATTTTAGATTCTCTGTAGATATGGTAATATAGGTCATTAAGGTGGATGGGTACCTTCTCTTCAATTATGCAAATATCATTTCTGAAACTTGAAACTACATGAAAGCTGTCGATTTTTAAATTTAGATTGGACCACTTCATCTATTTCATAGTTAAAAAATACAGTTTGATTCTTTATGAGTTAGATGTTTCTGTCATTGCAATTTACGAAAGAAAGAATAGGTTTTGACGAAGTTTTTTGTAAAGTTCTTTGTGCTAGTAATTTTTCTACAAATGGCTCTAGCAAATAATCAGACTCAGTGTTGTCCATTCGACAGGGGACTCCCAATGCAGAAGAAGTTGGAACTACCGTCTTTTTACGGACTGTAATTCTTTTCATTCTTACTGAATTATTTCTTCCTATTTTTAGAGGCAGCTTTACGTTGCCTATTTACAGGTATTGATTATCTATATTGATCTTAGATTGACATTTAAGCAAAAAAGTCTAAGTTCATCAATATATCGTCTTCAATCAGAGCCACATGCGGAGATTTTTAAAAATACTTCTTTCCTCCGATTTTCATCGCCTTACACCCACGGCCAGCAGCATGCATAATTACTTTTTGAGGGTATATTTTCTAAAATTTTGAAGAATAGTAATCTCAGCTGCTATATTTACAACAGCAATTTAGATATAACGTTTCCACAAATAGTTAGATATGTTATGCAACAAACTTGTTCCTGTCTACAAACGTCAAATTCAATACAGAAGATGTCCACAATATGCCACTGTCAGAACATATTAACATTTCCTTGTATGGCATGTCGTTTTCGTGTGAGTGTTAGTTAAACGTAACGTTATTCTTATAAAAATCAATCCGCAAACTACGTCTATGAACAACGTCTTTGAAGTAAAAAAAAAAATACTTTTTCAGCAAAGGGATTGAATGCTTAAATAAATATCTTATCATATCATTAAATGAGTTGCATGGTTCTTCCATATTTGATCGATGTTTCCAAATCATGTCATACTATTTCACTCGTGTGGAATATATAGTTTACACGTATCTATCAATGGGATGAATGAATAGGAGTTACCGTACCGAGACCGGATTCCAAAACTTCACAAAAAACCCGTACAAACATACATTGCTGGATCTAGGAAATGTTCCTCCAAGCTCCTATCTGTGCTCCTCACGAACATTTTGACAGCTGTGAAGGAGAAACTTCAGATGTAATGTACTGCAACAGTAAATTTGAAATCACAAAACTTTTCTCAAATCAACAACAGCAAAATGTATGAATTTTCAAAACGTTACACAACCATTCATCACGATGAATTAAAGAAGTTTTTTTAATACATTATGGGCAGTTGCTTCAACTAAAATGGAAAAAAAGAAATGTTCATATCTAGTGATCAGTCATTCAAAAAATTACTTTGTTAAACACCACTCTGATATTCTGATCACAAGTACTCTTAAAGCTGATATTAAAGCAAAGCTGGAGTTCCTCATTGACAATATCTTTGTAGTATTTGGTGATCAGGTCATCAAACGCTCTGTTGGAATTCCCATGGGCACGAAGTGTGTTGCTTTGTTACCTTAAATGTTTTTATATTCTAACGAGGCAGAATTAATTAAAAAGACTCTACAGGAGAAGAAAAATATCTAGCTGTGGCCTTCAACTCGACATTCAGACGTTTTATCTTGAATAATAATTATTATATTTGATGATTATTATTAATCTTTAATAATATTAATTTTTACGCATGTCGATTCTATATAATTATCCCACTGAACTCAAAATAAAAGATACCTTGAAATCTTCCACACCTGCTTCGTACTTAGATATTTTATTGAACGTAGACATTATACGGCAAACTAACAGGCTAGCGAGATGATTTCAGCTTCTCAATCGTCAACTTCCCACATTTCTGTTGTAATAGTTCAATATCACCTACATATAGTGTTTATGTCTCTCAACTGATTCGACGCGCAAGAATTTGTTGTGTGTATAATCAGTTTTTAAATCGAGGCAGGCTATTTATAAAACAAGTTGATGTTACAGGGGTTTCAACAGTCACACCTAAAGTCGATCGGTTTTGCAAATTCTATGGACGTTATTACGATCTAGTTTGCCAATACAACCTGCCATTGAGTTATATGCTGTCTGACGTGTTTCATCATACCAACTGTTAAGCCGTTCTTTATGCACTGATTTTGAATATGGATTACTACATTTACCTGATCAAGACAATGGTATGCGGCACGGTAGGTGTGACCGGTTAACGGGGTATATTCAGGGGTCCGTATTTGCCCAACTTTTTAATTTGTATTCCGTATAGGATAATCCGATTTAAGAGATTGATCACTGTCGTTATCTTCACCCTTTTTAATACATTAAGCGGGGTTGCTAAACGGCCATAATTGGATTTGCATGTACAATAAGTGACTCAGCAAAATTTCAATTTTTAACTCCTTAAGATGCTTTGAGAAAAGTTTTAACATTCTCCAAGAAGTACAAAACTTATAAAAATATAGCAATATTGTTGAGTATAAAAAGAAAAGAATAACATTCCTAAAGTTGTAACATGTGCAATATTAGTCCCCTAATCTACATCACCCTGCTTTCCTGCAACCATGAAATATTCCAAAAAAAATTCAATAACAATAGTTTGATATATTGAGAATTGCTGTTAGTCTTCAAAACACCACAAGTTTATCCATAAAGTTGCAATAATGTTTTGAAATGCACTACCATATTAGCTCCAAAATAAATACACATTGCATGAAAAAGTAGTTCCCATCTCTGGTGTTTCTATTTTTAGCTCCAATTATTTAAAATTTCAATGCCTGTGAAATGTAAACATATCTATTTTTTTAGATATATTCATATTCAGGTAAGGGCAAGTGAATCAACTAGAAAACATACTAATTATAACTTGGATTTCACATATGCTGGTATTTCACCCCTTTGATGATGCCGTTTATACTTGATTTGTTAAAAACAATGGTTTGTGATCTAAACATTACCTATGTAATGCATGAATACCCTTGTCTATGGTCCTGCGTACAGTGGTCAGCATGAACAGGGAATTTCCCCAACAAGAGAACATAACTCGGGCATTTCGTCGAACTTTACAGAGACTCAGAAGAATCGCAGTTTTAAAGATCCATGTAAAAACGTGTGCTGAGTCTATTATCTTATTAAATAATCTATTAGTGCAATACATTAATGATCAGACCACAATATTCACTTGTAAATCAAACATTTTGCTACCAGTTGAAAGTGTTTTCCGTTGTTGTACCGGAAAACTCGTCCCTCTTACTCACCTTTCGTGCCAATTTCTACTTTCACTTTCAAATATATATGTGCATATAAGTTAAGGACATTATTTTAATCAAAACACATCTAAAAATAAAATATGAAACAAAATGATTGTATAAAAATGTGCAAAGATAGAAAATAATTCGTGTCTTTTTGTCCCAATATACTAACTATGATAAAAGTAAAATTTGGCGTAATAATATCACACCATGATGGCTGGAAAATGTGAACGTTGGAATCTCCTCACTCATGAAATACTTGGAGCAAACACAGAGATATCGGAAGTTTGTCCATGTATAGATTTTATTTCAGTTTGTACTGAACAGATTGTACTTTTATTCTGCATATAATGAACGGCCGTATTATGCTTATGATCTCTTCACGAATGATCAACAATGTTTTTTTACATTCTGTAAAAAAAAAAAATTCGGAAATGGCCCCTCGTCCACGAATAGGGTGCCATCATAATCCCAAGCTTTTATCAGTTTGAAGGTACTTATGGACAAAAGAAAAAAACTCAACTGTCATGCGCTATACTTCAAAAGACTATTTTTCTTGTAAATTTTACATTCATTTGAAATGTAATTGTTGCAAACGAATGTAAATAATACTCACTATACAAAATTCATTCAAAGTATTTTGAAAATGATTTATTTTGAAAAAGATTCGATGCTATTTCATTTCAGTTATAACATGAACGTGCATTTTTTTGAATGTAAAAAAGTAAACTTCCATTCATGTACTTCATAAAATTTTAGTTCTTTAGTTTTCAACAATTTCTGCATTCAAGATGGCTGCATAGCACCCCCTTAAAGGAAATATGTGACAGGGATTAATATAGTGTCTGTTTCGCTTCAATGCCATTTTTATATTTTTACAAGTTGATTTGTTAAAGAATGAGCACACTTCCCCTTCATCATGCGGCGGTTATTTTAAAAGATATTACGCTGGTAAATGTGATATTGTCCATTCAAAATTAATCTAGCGTATTGTAGTTCCATATAGTTCTATTTAGAAGAATGATATCTTATTCCACGCGCAAATTGCCTCATTATCTATTCTCTACAAAAAACTCTCCCTCTTTCTTTGAAATTTTCACCAAGGTTATCTTCTATCACTCTATCTGCTGACATTCTCCTGTGCAGAGTTGTCGTTCGTTTCACACATACTGAATGTCATGATGATCCGATAGTAGAGAGTGATCTGCCGAAAGTAGTTTTTCTTGCCTTCTTCACATGAGAACTCCACAAAGAAAGATAACTGGCTGCTGAAATTTTCGAATCAACGATCTTCTATTTACATGTATTTGTAACCAAATTCCTGCTTCGTAGTAATAATTTATGCATAGTTTCGCATTTTAAACCAGGAAAACTTTATTCAAAAGCGTTTCTCACGGTTTTACTACCCACTATAAACGGCATTTAATTTAGTTTGGGAAATCGAATAATCTTAAATCTTGAAACACCTGTACGACTAAAGTCTGGAGAATGGACTTCAAAGTTATGTTCACTAAATCAATTTGAAAGATACTGTTTTAGAAAATATGCGGATATGAAATTATACGTACTGTAATTATTCTATATTTAATATTTTAATGATTACAATAATGTAATAACCCCCATGTATGCATGAACTTTATCTTGAATACTTAGCTAAAAATAGAACGATTCATTAGGTGTGAGTTCGTGGAGTACTCGTTGACTTTGCCACAAAATATGTTAGAACTAGCAAAATAAGAAATATCATAAAAAGACCTGAAAACATATTCATCATAATTTTTTGATTTTGCATGGTTCAATCGTAAAAATTAAATTAGCTACAGCCAAGGACCAGAATGAAACATGCATAATTATTTCTTTTGAAGATAAATGTTTTCACGTGAAGAATAACGCTCATTTTCCGAAACATCATTACAAGAGATCTAGATCCGCCGATATGCATGCATATAAAGATACTTGGGATCATCAACTTCACGAATATCCATGATTTGTTTTTATAAACATTCTTCATTTTTGAAGTATTTTACAGAATCTTGTTATGATAACAAACGTATATCTGTCAACAGGAATCTGAATCATTGATGCTGACCGCAGTCAACAAATAGTTAATTCACTCTGTCCTAATGGAAAAGATTTATTAGTACTGGAAAGCATATGGCCTAATTAGATCGAGATTATCCCAGTGGTCGCGATCAGGATCCCTTAAATGTTTTTCCTCGAAGTGAAATTCCCGGACCAGCCTGTTATCTGTTTTTGTACTAGGAAAACATGCTTTATTAAAGTGTCCTTGTCCTCCACATTTAAAAGCATCGATTGGGGAAACTTTTCTGGCAACTGTTTTGTTTTCTAAATTAAACATTTGACCTCGTAGAGATCCCAATCCCAACTCAAGAAACGACAATCGGCGCTTTACTTGACTTCGACTGTCCTCCGTGAGTTCCACTCTTTTTTTTTTTGGAAAAACTTAAGATATCTTTTTCTCTCGATCCCTAGCTCTACATATATGAAAGGATTGTCGTCTGACTCAATTCCTTTCACGACTTCTTTATATCTTTTGTCATGTGTGTGAATAACTGTATGGTAGAATTATTACGATTTAGATTTGTCCATGACAACCTCTACACGGGTCAACTCTAAATGAACAGCATATTGCCCAGCATCTCTGTCAAGACCTTATGGCAAATTTATGAATTTCCGTAGAAATTTTCAGACAAATTTTGAAACGCCCGCGTTGTCAACTGTAATACCCTATCTGTCCATTCTTCAATACTTTACGCAGACGTTTCGCTCAGACTTTGAAGTTTACATCGAACAGTCTCAGATTACTCAATAAACCCGAACCTCTTCTCGAAGCGTTGGCTCTCTGAACTCCAGTTACCCTAATGGCCAAATATTCATGGCCTTCACCTCAGGACAAAAGCATAAATTGTCTTTATATTCGAGAGGAGTCCAGTGCTTAGGTTCGGCATACCTTGCAAATTTCATAAGAGCTTTAACAAAATGTGGAGATCGAGGAAGTGGCACGTGGTTGATGTAATTGTAGCCGCATATTGTTGCTGGTGGTAATGGATATAATGGGTAAAATTGTTTGCACAAATGGTTGTTAATGTTGTTGCAATGGTGCCTGTATACATTGTTACCCAAGTGTTTAAATTGTATCTGGTTGTTGCGCCAATGGTTGTGCCTTTTGTTGCACCGATAACTGTATTTTGGTGTTCATGCAAATTTTTCTATGCATAGTTACTTGGGTTATAGACATGGTGTCTCCTTTAGAATCTAATTGAGGAGTATTCGGTCAACTTCTGCTGATTCCAGAACCAACCTACATCAAACCTCGGCTGTATTACAGGGCTGCGTTTTAGATCGTAGCGACTACGTAGGACTCGGTAGCGCTACGATCTTGAACGGCATGCTAGGCTAGACCTACGTTGGGGTAACAAGTGTTAATTCATACAGTACGTTCCAAGATATCTAGATTTCTAGCCTCGTGGCTAGGTCTTGAACGCAGCACAGTATTTGATATGCGTATCCGCCTAACATTTGTGACCCGCCTGTTAACCGTTTAGGGAAAACACTACGCTTGCTTGAAATAGTTCTAAAAGATGGCATCTAACAGTATGTCGACTTCGCACTTAATAATTAATAATAACATTGTTTTGTAAGAAATGCTGTTACAGATATTGAAAGCTTTATATGAGGGTTAAGGTTGTTAGTGAACACGTGTAAACAGTAAACACATGGGCGTAGCCATCTTCTTAATGGCACTTTACGTCATACAGTCGAGGTTAGCATGAGGTACGAATATTCCAAGGTTAGCCGAGTGATTTAGGAAGGGCTCAGATGTAAAATTTTGCTGATTACCTACCCTTGACTGTTGCATAGGAACAGCTTGATCCAATTGAGTATTTGGGCATTTCTTGCTTTGAATGCAACCGATGCATCCAAACACCCTTCTAAATTATCCGTTCCCATTTCCATCTCATTATATCTTTAGTCCATGTTTTCTCGTGATTTCTAAACTATCAGTGCCATTTGCTTTTGTAATTCTGACATTTGAATTGATGACACTGACTTTTGTATATGTTCAGCTGGTATACTTTCTTGCCTAGTGCATGTGTTGTGTTTGTGTCATTTTTTGGAGAAAAAAATGTGGTTAGGGCAAAAAGAATTCTTGGGCAATGTTTTGTTGATTTTTTTGTCTGTATCACGGCATCAACACCCTCAGCCATTTGCATAAATGCACCAGGAAGCTGAGTCCCTGAATACTGATATGATAATAGAGACAAGCTAATATTCTGGTCTTCAACCACCTATGCTGGATAGGCCCAAAATCAATAACCTCACGTAATTCAGTAGCTATATTCAATTTTCGAAAACTTCTCAATTCCTCCAAAATTGAATTGCCTTTTGAATTTATTTCCATTAAAATGTTTTGGGCAATGGCTGATCCAACTTTAATTGTTTCAACTCTTTCTCAGTCGCAAATTATTCTTTTTTTTTTTTACTTTTATGGTGATCGATTCATTTTATCTGCTTTGCTAAAATTGTCAATATCAATCGAAAAACCCCTATTTAAGAAACATGTGCTGTTAGAAAACAGTAAAATATTGCTTCTCAGGTGATTATTTCCGTAGGGATTAAGTTGAGTCCCGAGAATTGTCACTGTATTTGAGTCTTGGAATAAGTGCGGCATACTAAAAGAAAGAGCACAGCATTAACAAAAGCAACAGTAAACTGTAATTACCAAAAAAAGATTTTTTTCTGCAGAGCAAAGAAAAAGCAACAAAAACAACAAACAAACAACAACAACAAAAAACACTCACAAAAAACCAACAAAAAACCCCCCAAAAAACACATAAAACCCCCCAAACTAACAACATCTCCCATAACAAACAATACCTCTCTTATCCTCTTCATTCCTGTTGTCGGCATAAAAGGCCCTTCATATGAGAGCTCCACAAGGAAACAAACAGTAAATTGCAGTAAAAAAGATACTCTATGACCGTTAATAATGCAGCGAGACACGCTTATAGTACGAAGAAAGCTCGCAGTGCCATATTGACATTCTTGCTGTGTTAGATCTTCAGGTATGAATGTAAAGGCAAAGACATAATCTTCAGGTATGAACCAATAAAGCTGGAAGTTGACAATGGAGAACTGAAATGTTTATTTGCCGTTAATGTCTATGTTCAATAAAACATCCAAGAACGAAACAGATATGGAAGACTGTTGGAAGACCTGAGCACCAAAAAACTACAAAGATATTGTCAATGCGAAACTCCAGCATTGCTTTACTATCAACTTCAGATCAGAGTACTTGTGCGTAAAATCAGATTGGAGTTTAACAAATTAATTTTTAGAATGACTGAGTGATCACTAGACATGGATATTTCCTTTTCCCATTTTTGTTGAAGAAACAACGGTCCATAATGTTAAAAAATCTAGTATTTAACTTATCGTGAGGAATGATAGTGTAAAGTGTTGAAAAGTGATACGTTTTAATGTTGTTGATATGAGAAAAGTTCTGGGATTTCAAATTTACTAGAAGTTCTTTAGAATTTTTCAAAATTTATCTGATCAGTTGTGATATCTACCAGAAACAGTACAAAACAACAGACCTTCGCAAACGGGTGAACAAACACCGGTCTCTGTCAAAAGCAAGAAAGATTTTACAGTTTTTGAATTGAGGCAGGCTACTAAAAACAAGTTGTTGCAGGGTTTCAAAAGTCACGTTTCGCAAATTCTATAGTCGTTATAACGATCTTTATTGCTCATACAACCTGCCAATTAGACAAATGCTGTCTGACTGTTTCATAACAATTTTTAAGCTGTTCTTTATACACAGATTACTCTGTTATCTTTTCAAGACAATGAGCTCACAGTGGTCGATAGGACATGCTACTCTCCTCCTAGGCACCTGATCCCACCTATATCCAGGGGTCCTTGTTTGTACAACTCTTGTTTTGTATTTTGTTTGGGACTTACGAAAGGTTGTTTACGTCTGTTTGTTATTACATTGTGAGTATTTACGTCTGTTTGTGTTACATTTTGAGCATTTACGTCTGTTTGTCGTTACATTGTGAGCGTTACGTCTGTTGTTACATTGTGAGTATTTAGTCTTTTTGTTTGTTACATTGTGAGTATTTACGTCTGTTTGTTGTTACATTGTGAGTATTTACGTCTGTTTGTTGTTACATTGTGAGTGTTTACGTTTGTTTTTTTACATTGTGAGCGTTACGTCTGATTGTTGTTACATTGTGAGTATTTACGTCTGTTGTTACAATGTGGGCTTACGTCTGTTTGTTATTACATTGTGAGCGTTACGTCTGTTTGTTATTACATTGTGAGTGTTTACGTCTGTTTGTTGTTACATTGTGAGTATTTACGTCTGTTTTGTTGTTACATTGTGAGTATTTACGTCTGTTTGTTGTGATATTGTAAGCGTTACGATCTGTTTTTGTTATTACATTGTGAGTGTTACGTCTGTTTTGTTATTACATTGTGAGTGTTTACGTCTGTTGTTGTTACATTGTGAGTATTTACGTCTGTTTGTTGTTACATTGTGAGTATTTTACGTCTGTTTGTTGTGTATTGTGTAAGCGTTACGTCTGTTTGTTATTAATTGTGAGTGTTACGTCTGTTTGTTATTACATTGTGAGTGTTTATGTCTGTTTGTTGTTACATTGTGAGTATTTACGTCTGTTTGTTGTTATTTGTGAGTGTTTACGTCTGTTTGTTGTTACATTGTGAGTGTTTACGTCTGTTTGTTGTTACATTGTGAGTGTTTACGTCTGTTTGTTGTTACATTGTGAGTGTTTACGTCTGTTTGTTCTTACATTGCGAGCGTTACGTTGTTTGTTATTACATTGTGAGTGTTTACGTCTGTTTGTTGTTACATTGAGAGCGTTACGTCTGTTTGTTGTTACATTGTGAGCGTTTACGTCTGTTTGTTGTTACATTGTGAGCGTTACGTCTGTTGTTGTTATTGTGAGTGTTTTACGTCTGTTTGTTTGTTACATTGTGAGTGTTTACGTCTGTTTGTTATTACATTGTGAGCGTTACGTCTGTTTGTTGTTACATTGTGAGTGTTTACGTCTGTTTGTTATTACATTGTGAGCGTTACGTCTGTTTGTTGTTTATATGTGAGCGTTTACGTCTGTTTGTTCTTACATTGCGAGCGTTACGTCTGTTTATTGTTATATTGTGAACGTTTACGTCTGTTTGTTGTTACATTTGTGAGCGTTTACGTCTGTGTTACATTGTGAGTGTTTACGTTCTGTTTGTTGTTAGATTGTGAGTGTTTACGTCTGTTTGTTGTTACATTGTGAGTGTTTACGTCTGTTTGTTGTTACATTGTGAGTGTTACGTCTGTTTGCTGTTACATTGTGAGCGTTACGTCTGTTGTTGTTATATTGTGAGCGTTACGTCTGTTTGTTGTTATTGTGAGTATTTACGACTGTTTGTTGTTACATTGTGAGTATTTACGTCTGTTTGTTGTTATTTTGAGTGTTTACGTGTGTTTGTTGTTACATTGTGAGTGTTTACGTCTGTTTGTTTGTTACATTGTGAGCGTTTACCTCTGTTTGTTGTTACTTTGTGAGCGTTTACGTCTGTTTGTTATTACATTGTGAGCGTTTACGTCTGTTTCTTGTTACATTGTGAGCGTTACGTCTGTTGTTACATTGTGAGCGTTACGTCTGTTGTTACATTGTGAGGGTTACGTCTGTTGTTACATTGTGAGCGTTACGTCTGTTGTTACATTGTGGAGTGTTACGTCTGTTGTTACATTGTGAGCGTTACGTCTGTTGTTACATTGTGAGTATTTACGTATGTTTGTTGTTACAGTGTGAGCGTTTATGTCTGTTTGTTGTTACATTGTGAGTGTTACGTCTGTTTGTTGTTACATTGTGAGTATTTACGTCTGTTTGTTGTTATTGTGAGTATTACGTCTGTTTGTTATTACATTGTGACTATTTACGTCGTTTTGTTGTTATTTTGCGAGCGTTACGTCTGTTGTTACATTGGTGAGCGTTACGTCTGTTTGTTGTTATTTTGCGAGCGTTACGTTCTGTTTGTTGTTACATTGTGAGTGTTTACGTCTGTTTGTTGTACATTGTGAGTGTTTACGTCTGTTTGTTGTTTTTTGTGAGCGTTACGTCTGTTTGTTGTTACATTGTGAGCGTTACGTCTGTTTGTTGTTTTATTGTGAGCGTTACGTCTGTTGTTATATTGCGAGCGTTACGTCTGTTTTGTTGTTATTGCGAGCGTTACGTCTGTTTGTTGTTAGATTGTGAGCGTTACGTCTGTTGTTGTTAGATTTGAGCGTTACGTCTGTTTGTTGTTACATTGTGAGCGTTACGTCTGTTTGTTGTTACATTGTTGAGTATTTAGTCTTTTTGTTGTTATATTGTGGAGCGTTTACGTCTGTTTGCTCTTACATTGTGAGCGTTACGTCTGTTTGTTGTTACATTGTGAGTATTTACGTCTTTTTGTTGTTATAATTGTTAGCGTTTACGTCTGTTTGTTTTACTTAGCGTTACGTCTGTTTTGTTGTTACATTGTGAGCGTTACGTCTGA
>CAJDSM010040369.1:0-22062 GCA_903981925.1 Ostrea lurida
TCTTCTGCTACACGTTCGATTTACGTCGCTATGTCTGATAATACCTTGAGAAACGGTCGCTATATGACCTCCCCCCTGTTTGCGATTACCCAATTTCACCTAAGTCATTATGTTGACCTGATTTGTTTCATTTACCCTTTGTAGACTGTCATTTCCCTACTAATTTGACTACGGGAATCCCGTTTACTTTATTTCGATAAGGTCCACGGCGCCCGCGGTATACGGTAAGATAGATCTTGCGTTATGCTAGCCCCTCCCATGGCACGTGTGGGCTCCTCTCTCAGGTGGGTACACATACACTCGATCATTTGCTATATGTTTTCTTCGGATTATGATACCCGAATCTGACACAATGTTAACCTCGCCTTTCTGTATACATGGTAGTGTGACTAGTCATCTCTATAATCACCTAATGTGCATATACGAGCTAAAGAATCTGGTCCTCAGGTCCAAAGTACTACGCACGCCTAGCGTATCGACAAAAACAATGAAAAACCTACTCAAAATTATACACACACTCGAGAGGATCCCTAAAGCTTGTGACGCTCGGTCAACGTCGTGCACGCTCACGAGTCCATAGCCAATCACATGCAATGGCCGTCTCTTAGTAGAGATCATCCGTGTACAATATATATATCTCACTCTAGCATCGGTATTCAGAATATCTCCAATATATTAGCGTATATCATGGCGTCCTATTCTTGATTATATTATCGATGGGCTCGTGGATCGTCGTGAGCTACAATATTACGACGACTCGTTGCGTATCATCTCACCATACGACTCTCATATACAACCTGGTGATGGGGTGAACACCACTATCTCGATATGCTCCGCCGAGCTCTTTAAACAGGAGAAATCTCATCACGTGCAACTACAACGCTCAATGCCAACATTATTGATGCTTATTTGCATTAGTGAGGTAAACTATTTATGGTTTCTTTTATCCATGACAGGTTGCTGGTGACCAGCGGAATGCCAGTTCGTGTTTATCTGGACAGAAATGTTGTCAGGTTATTCCAGCATAAAAACTCATGTATAAAGGGTAGGTAGCTCGTTTCTTTTTATTGACGGGGATGTCATTCTCACAACAATTCTTACTTAGTTTTACATTTTTTCACACACTGATTTGAGTACGATTTCTGTTTATCTCATCAAGACTATGGGCTTCACGGCGGGTGTGACCGAGTCAACCAGGGGATGCTTTCTCCTCTTCCTAGGTACCTGATCCAACTCTCGTGTTGTCCAGGGGTCCTGTTTTGCCCAACTCTTATTTTTGTATTCTATTTAGGACTTTAGAGATTGATCACTGTTGCGTTTACCCTTTGCCTTCACATCAAGTTATTACAATTCACCGAATTTATTTGTTGGTTTTGGGGTTTCTCCGTGGTATCGCGACTGCTAGCGATTATATATTGTGTACATTTTCTTTTGTGTGGGCTCTTAAAATCCCGTTTCTAAGAAATAACGTGATGACAAAGAAGAATTTGGATTCCCAGCGAATGTCATGTCAATCCAGTTTTCACGCTACATTAATATTCATAGGACACTTAAGAACAATCCTAACTTAGGTCAATAAACTCAAGCACAAAATGTTAATTGTTAATATTCTAACAAATAGCCGCACCTTTATGACAACGATTTTAACAAATCCACCAACGCCACATCCATATTATACTACAAATTTTATCATCTTCTGTATCTATACGCAGGGTTGTTCTGTGTATTGATCAGTTTTAAGTCGACCTTTTCGACAAAACAAGTTAGCATTACGGGGTTTCAAACTGTTACGTCAGCACTTCGCAAATCCATTGGTGGATATCACGATCCACATTTACCAATTCAATCTGTCTTTGAGTCAAAAGTTGATCTAAAGTGTGGGATGTGGGGGTCAACGTAAAAGCAAAAATAAACGACAGTGATCAATCTCGTAAGTCCTAAATAGAATACAAAAACAAAAAGGCGAAGTTAACATTGTGTCAAACGTTAATCATAATCCAACTAAAACATCATACAAAACTCGAGTGATAGGGGCAAACACGGAGGCTCGACAAAAGTGAAGGTAGGATCAGGTGCCATATGGAGGAAAGAAGCAATCCTCTGCTGACACGATCACACCCGCCGACTCGTGAGCCCTGAGTCGAAATAAAGTCTAAACGAACCGTAATAATCAAATCTAGTTAGGAAAATGACCAGTCTAGCAAAGGTAATGAAACAAATTCAGCTCAACATATGACTTAGTGATTAATTTGTACATCGCAAAACAAACGTCATATATAGCGACCGTTAGAATTTGCGAAATGATGACTTAAACGAGATTCGTTATACCCTGCAGCACAACTTTTCATTTTGAGTAGTTCGGCCTCGCATTTAAAAAAGTCTTCATACGCATAGCATGCTCTTGCGTATCGAATCAACCTGGGAGATATACACAACCATAAGCAGGTGATAGTGGTATTTACTACATAGAAAAGGGAAAGTGAACGATTGCAAAGTAAAAGTCAACAAGAGTTGGAAACGACGGACCCCATATTTATATAGCAGATCCCACCCTCATGGGTTTTAGAGGTGGGATCAGGGTTGCCATGTAGAGGGTAATCAATCCTCCTGTTAACCCGGCCACACCCATCCGTGAGCCCATTAGTCTGATCAGGGTTAAACGGAACATCCGTGAGTCACTTTTGAAAAACGGCTAAACAATGGCTATGAACAGCATCTAGACAGCATTTGACTCAATGGTTAGGTCCCATATTGGTAAACTAAATTGTATATAACGACCATATTAATTTTACTGAAATGGCAGTTCACGTATTCTATTGGGACCTGTAACGAGATTGATCATTGTTCGTTATCTTGCCTTGTTACATTGGTCGTTTACTTGATCAAGAATAATTGGCTCACACACGGGTGTGACTAGTAAAAGGTAATGTTTTCCTCCTTGACACCTGATTTCCCCCTCTGGGTGCTGTGTTCCAAACTTCTTATTTTGTATTCTGTTTTGCGATCTACGAATCGATCGACTGTTCGTATCTTTGCCTTTTACAATGGTAGATTGCATAAAATCAATTGGTTTAAAAGTCAGAATGACTAAAAGTGAACTTTCTTTTCTTGTTTTCGCAATATTGATGAAATATGTCGAAAGTTTAGTCTAAATTGTTGAGAGTTGGTTATGTAAAGGTATTGAACAGCCCTTAACGTATTCATATTGTAACATTGAAGAAACTATCAGTGTATTGAAATATCTATTTTTAAATGACACTTTTTTCTTAAAGAAAAGAGTATAGATTAATTCTTTGTTTGGATGACAAAGGTGACCCAAACGAATATGATTACAACAAAATCCTTAAAGATGATACAAACATGGGTACCTCTTAAAACTTACTTTTGTATTCACTAAGTCGTGTGTTGACTGCTTTGTTTCATAACCCTTTTGTTAGACTGTCATTTTCCGTGCTGGATTTGACGTACGGGGTAGACCCTGTTTACTTTGTTTCGACTACAGCTGCAATCACGCGCGGATGTGGCGGTCGGCAGGAGGATGCTTACTTCCTCCATGGCACCACTGGTCCTGCCTTCGCTTTTGTCGAAGGTCTTGTGTTTGCAACTACACACTCGAGTTGTATGTTTTTTGGACTATGATACGTTTGATACTTTGTTTCTTCGCCATTTTTATATCTCAAAAGGTGCCAAAAATGGTTTTTGGTCATAAAATAATCTGTGGCTGCCATATGTCAAAACCATACATAATATAACAAAAATGAGTATATGGTTCCAGTTGGACCCCGTTATCACAATTCACCACTGATCTATTTGATATATCCTGACGACTCGAAGAAGGAAGCATAGGATATAAATTTGCGAAGTAAACAATGTGATAAACGTAAGCATAGTCGCCAAAAGTCATATATACAAAATCGCAACAAAGACCTCCGACCAAAGCAAAAGGCAGAATCAGGTATTTGGACTAACATTTGTTCACTTTATAAGTTTTACTTCATGTTTCGAATTGCCAACATTTTCGGTTTGAGCATCACTTGAGAGACATAATATGTCGAAATTCGACATGCTTGTGTCGGCATCAAAATTGCTACCGTAATGATTATTATCATGACCACTGGGTCGAGGCCTCTGCTGGTGGACTGTTTAGTCCCCTAGGGTCTTACAGCCCAGTTGCTATGTTACTATGTTACTAGCTTGAATTACGTGACAAGTAGTATTTAATTCCAATGAGTAAAATAATAATTCCTATGAAAATTAAGGATTATCTCCCTCAGGCATACGCTCTGATCGTCGAGGAATTTGGCTCAGTCTTTGGCACTACGTTGTTTCACTTTATAAAGTTTTTACTTTCATGTTTCAGAATTTCTCAACATTTTCATTGAGCCATCAACTAGAACATTTTGTGGAAATTCGCATCTGGATGCAATCAAAATTGGTACCGTAATTGATTTATATCTGTACTTCATATTTGGATATTTACTATATATTAACTTTTATTTGACAGATGACAAGCTACATTATATGATATTCTGCAATGACTTTGAATTTGAATTGTCAACCTTCCCTTTCTATATATGTAATATACATGTACCACTATTACTGTTATATATTCCAAAGTTAATTTCGATACGCAAGCGCTTTTTTTGAGTATGAGAGTTTGTAAAGAGAGTCCAACTACTAACAAATAATTTGATGTTGTATGGTATAACGAAATTGTTTAGAGTCATAATTTCGCAAATTCTACGGCCGCTATAATGACCTTCCTTGCGATTACAAATTATTCACTAGTCTTATTTGGACAGGTTTGTTCATGCCCTTTGTTAGACTGTCATTTTCATACTAGATTTGACGACAGGGTAATCCGTTTCTTTTATTTTGACTAAGGGATCACGGCAGGTTTAGACCGGTCAGCAGAGGAGCTTTACTCTTAAAAGCACCTGATCCTGTTTTTAGGCTATTTGTAAAGTCGGAGGTCCGTGTTGCCTTACACTCAACTACGTCTATATGTTTTTGGGGGATTATGAATACGTTTAACATAATGTTAACTTCGCCTACTTATACATTAAAATATCCAATGATAACACTCACTCAGCGTTAGTCGACATAGAAACACGTCTGTATTCTACCAGCTAAACCTGACCATTGATCAGCTAGTCGAATATGGCCTCACACAGCTCAGTGACCAATCAAGCGAGCAGAGGATGTACAATGATGTGTGCAAAACATCGGTACTATCAAGTGACACCATATCGTGTCGAAATAGTGAAAACGAAAGTAGATATACACTTATCATTCAGAGTGATTGAATTAATTATCATTTCAGAGGACTATGACCCGATTGATTGTACCGCGATACATGAACTGTCGTCATCTCTACCTAGTGGTCTGTACAGAATTAAACTCCCGAACCTGGGTCACGTGACTGTTGCATGCGAGATGGAGATCGATGGAGGAGGTTGGACGGTAAAAACTACATGATGCATTCTCTGATTGATTAATATCAATTAATTATATTACCAGTGATTGATTTACTATGTAACTCGCTTCTAATTAACAATGTGATAAAATTGTGTAAGAAGCTATCGGACAAGTTTCGAATGGTTATCAAGTTTGATGTAACTCTCCAAGTAAAGATGAAAACAATAACATTTCATTCAAAATGACAGTGTGTTAATGCCAGATAGAGTTATTTAGCATATATCAAAGGGACTGAAATCAGATGTAATGCTTATGGTTAGAAAATGAATCAAATATAACATATATCATCCGGTCATTCGATGCATGCTGCATATACGTCGGACAATTGTTGTGTCGTGGGGGCAGTGTAAAGTGAATTCGTATTTTTTTCTTTGAGGCTTAAATTCAACAACTTTTTCAGCCACTGAAAATCACTGCAATTTCTTGAATACATTCAGTGATAAAAACATCAGCATCAAAAAAAACATAATACTACTAGATTTGACTACGGGTAATCCCGTTTGCTTTATTTCGACTAAGGGCTCACGGCGGGTGTGACCGGTCAGCAGAGGATGCTTACTCCTCCATGGCACCTGATCCTACCTTCGCTTTTGTCGGAGGTCCGTGTTGCCCTACACTCGATTTTGTATAGTGTTTTTGGATTATGATTACGTTTGACACAATGTTAACTTCGCCTTATTGTATTGAAAACATTTGTTTTATTCTAAAGACAAATAGCTATTCATAATAACTGTAGAGCATGGTAAATCCCAGGTGTACGTCTAATTCGGGAGCACATTCTGATACACACACGCAAACTGGAATTATTAGTAAACTGTGAACTCTAATGAATTATGAAAATATCGCCCCTTGTAATCTGACAGCTTAAAGAAATCATTTTTTTTTTTTAGATTTTCCAGCGTCGTATGGATGGCTCTGAAGATTTTTACCGGACGTGGGCGGAGTATAAGGACGGATTTGGGAATTTGACGTCAGAGTTCTGGCTAGGTACTAGGATATTCATTTTATTTACAGTAACCTCGATATTTCCTCAGCTGTAGTAATAAGCGATGTTCTTATGGACGAGACGAGCTCGTTTTAATGTGAATAACATGAATTTATTTTCGTCATTTGAAATGAAATGCTAATATACTCTGAAAGGAATTATCGGTCCTAATCGTATACTCAACAAAACAATTTAAGGGCGATTAAAGTAAGTTTACTTTTTTATACAAAAGTATTAATTATGAAAATGATATGCATATGGATGTCGCTTCTTCTTTTATCTGCACGTGCTTATTGACCTAAATCAACCTCTCTTTGTTCAGTAACATATTCAATAATCTCCCAATTACACTTTTGATAATGTTAAACTATCACTCTATCTGACGTTTGAGTGTATCCATTTGCAGTGTGTCTATGGCACGACCACTCCACTGTATATCCATATGTCGTCTCTGTAGCATTTTATCATCATCAAATTCAGCAATTGTCAAATTTCAAAACTAGGCATAAGTGCTTGAAAACCAAAGTCTTACACAAAATTAATTCTTATCAAATTTGGGAATTTTACATTGTATGCATGTGGTTTCGCTCAACCTATAATTAAAAACATGCAGGTAAAAGAAGAATGAACGGCATCAACATACATAACATTCCCACAAAAAAAATTGTATTGAAAAATAAAGATACTTGGTTTGTTTCAGATTTCAGACTCGTGCAAATGATATATATATATATATATATATCAAATTAAAAGAGTTCTCATTTCTAAATAAAATTCATTCTAGTGGATCAATTTCATCATGTTATCCATGACTCAAATTCAGATACCATAACTGACTTAATTTAAATGGTGGCTGAAATAGTACAATTAAACAGTAAAATGTTCATGGTGTAAAAATATTCGGATTTGTTAAACTCCTTTCTCCAATCGTGAAGGAAAAATGTCTTTAAACAAATTTATTTCGAGAGTTTTAGTGGGGTGTAAAGGCAAATATAACGAGCAGTGATCAATCTCGTAAGCCCCAAAGAGAATACAAAAACAAGAGTTGGGCAAACACGGACCAGTGGAGACACCAGAGGTGGGATCAGGTGTCTATGAAGAGTAAGCATACCCAGTTGACCGGGTACACCCACCGCGAGCCCAAATTGTTGATCAGGTAACCGGATCAATATGTAGTCAGATTATTGTATAAAAACGGCTTAAAAATTGCTATGAAAAACGCATTAGACAGTATGTAAAGGCAAAGATAACGAACATGATCAATCTCGTAAGTACTAAATAGAAACCAAAAACAAGAGTTTGGCAATCACGGACCCCTGGACACACCAGAGGTTGGGATCAGGTTGCCTAGGAGGAGTAAGCATCCCCTCCTTGAACCGGTCACACCCGCCGTAGGCCCATAGTCTTGATCAGGTAACGGAAGCAGTCCGTAGTCAAGATCAGTGTGTGAACAACGCCTTAACTATGGCTTGAAACACATCAGACAGCATTTGACTCATGGTAGGTCATTATTGGTAAAACTTACATAGTATTATATACGGACCATAGATATTACGAATGCTGTTTCCTTTAAACTTGACTGTTGAGAACACCCTGCAACCACAAGCTCCGTCTGTCACAGTAGCTTGCTCGATTCAAAAATCTGATCCATAGCAGAAACAAGCTTTGGGCGTAATCGAATAAGTTGTAAGAGACGATTATTCCACCAGTATGCAAGGTGACTGATGGAATAGATTGCTACGATAAATATATGGGAAGATTGACGATGGAGAAGCTGAAATCGCTCCGTTTGTCATAAGATTGAGAGTCTAAGTTTTGCCGTTATTGTCAATTGTTCAATAAAAATATTCCAAGTACCGAGAGCTAGACATGGAAGACTTCTAGTGGTCCTTTAATTTTCTAAAGTTCGTTGGGATAATTATTGAATCGACATTATGAATGAAAATCATTATTATTGATAGATAAAACATTCGTCATATATCGAAATGTATGATAAAAGCCACGGCAGCTAGAGATTTTTCTTTTCAATGTAGAAGCTTTTGATAGAATTCTTGCTTCATAAGAATATAAAAATAGGGCTAATAGAGGAGCACAATTAGTGCCTAATATGACTAAATGGAGACCATATTGGTAAAATAAATTGTTATAACAAACACAGAATTCACGAAATGTTGCCTTTAAACGTATCAGTTGAAACTATTGCAACAACAACTTTCTTTGTGAGTAGCTGCCTCGATCCAAAAAGTGTCCATACTCAGAACAATCTCTTACGTATCGATTAAGTTGAGACATATACAACATATGCAGGTGATGATAGAATATTGCTACAAAAATATGTAGTTTACGATGGAGAAGCTGAAATCGTCCTGTTTGTCATAAAGTTGAGCTTTTAGTTTGCCGTTTATGTCAATGTTCAATTAAATACCCAAGCAGACATGGTAGACTCTGGGGTGTCCTTTATCCTAAAGTTTGTAGCCCTTCACCGGCAATGGTGACATATCTATATGAGTGAAATATTCTGGAGAGGGACGTAAACAAAATACAACCAACCAACCAAAGATGAGTGGTACACATTTTAAAGACCATATTTATTTACATTCGGAATTAAAGCGAGGCCAACTACTAACAAGAAAGTTGATGCTGCAGGGTTATAACAAATCTCGTTTAAAGTCCTCATTTCGCAAATTCTACGGTCGCTATAATGACCTTGTTTGCGATTACAAATTATCGCTAAGTCATATGTTGACTGATTTGTTTCATACCCTTTGTTAGACTGTCATTTTCCTACTAGATTTGACGACGGGTAATCCCGTTTACTTTATTTCGACTGAGGGCTCACGGCGGGTGTGACCGGTCAGCAGAGGATGCTTACTCCTCCATGGCACCTGATCCTACCTTCGCTTTTGTCGGAGGTCCGTGTTGCCCTACATTCGATTTTGTATATGTTTTTTGGATTATGATTATGTTTGACACAATGTTAACTTCGCCTTTTTGTATACATTAGATACATGAAATTGCTATTTTCAACAGTAAATGTTATACTTGAGTCATTCTGATTTACTTTGATTCTTTTGGACAAATTAGTTATACTATTTCTGTAACGAAACAACGCCTGTCGGAAAATGGGCCATCTAGGTTTTTTCCCCAGTTCATATCCTAACTGGTATTCTCGCGTCTTAATGCCAAGCGTTTACCTATTTCAACATTTTAGTTTGACGGAATCCGAACTCATCATCTTTCTCCTACAAAGCAAACGCTCTAACCACTGATATATCGTGTCATTCGTGGAATCCAAGAATCAACATGCAGAAGAATATTTGCAACAGAAACAAAAAAGTTTAGTGTTACTCACTAATGTGACGTTTTCCTCTTAAAAATGAACTCACAGCATTTGTGACTCGTAGAGGGGAGATGCTTGCTCCTTCTTGGCGCCAGATTCCATCCTGTATGTATATAACAATGTGGTACAACTTTCGTGGCAAACAATCCCCTTTAGAATTATTTCAATGCGCCCTTCAACAAGTTTTGCCTTGGTTTGTAGACGTTTTTATGCCCCCGTGATCGAAGATCGGGGGCATATTGTTTTTGTCCTGTCTGTCATTCTGTCATTCTGTCTTCTGTCTGAAACTTTAACCTCGGCGATAACGTTTGAATGGTAAGTACTAGGGCGTTGATATTTCACATGTATGTTTCTTATGACAAGACCTTTCCGTGGGTACCAACATTGTTGATCTCCTGACCTTGACCTTGAAGTTTGTCCTACTTTTCAAAAACTATAACCTTAGCTATAACTTTTGAATGGTAAGTACTAGGGTTTGATATTTCACATGTATATTCCTTATGACAAGACCTTTCGTGGTACCAACATTGTTGACCTCCTGACCTTGAAGTTTGACCTACTTTTCAAAAACTTTAACCTTAGCTATAACTTTTGAATGATAAGTACTAGGGCTTTGATATTTCAAAGTATGTTTCTTATTACAAGACCTTTCCATGGGTACCAACATTTTTTACCTCCTGACTTTGACCTTGAAGTTTGACCTACTTTTCAAAAACTTTAACATTAGCCATACTTTTGAATGGCAAGAGTTAGGCGATTCATATTTCAACATGTGCATTCCTTATGACTAGTCCTTTTATTCTGGTACCAAAATGTTTGACCTTGACCTTGAATTTTGACCTACATTTTAAAAACTTTAACATTGGCCGTAACTTTTGAATGGTAAGGGATAAACCTTTCATTTCACATGCATAATCTTGTGGGGAGAGAATTGTACTTAGAGAAGGAAAACTCAACTGTTCATCTGGACTGTTACTTTTGAATAATACAAACTTGTATATGACGTTATGACGTAACAATGGACAGCGTAAACAATTCTGACGTCATATTGCGGGAATCCTCTAGATATAACGTTGCACTGATTCTGTTATATGTTACAAAGATATAAAAATTTGATCATTTAAGAAATAATAAAACACAATTAATACAGTCCTGAATTCACAACATCCTGGGGGCGCCGAAAAGTTAATTTCTCAGCGATCACTTCTGCGTAATTTGAATTGTTCATCTGCTTCATTCTGTGATGACACCTCCAGAGGATATAATTTTGTAATAGGGCGATTTATGAGTCCGGAATCGATTTTTAAAATTGCTGCTCTGGTGTAATTGTCCCTTCCGTATATTAGCTCTTTGATTACGGCAAGTTTCCATAAAAGTCTGTTTCTTTCGTTGTGAACAAGAACGGCACCACCGACTTCGATATCCTGAGCAGTTCTCCCCGGCCGCACGATGAGATTCACGAAGTGACGTCAGATAATCATTCTCCAGCTTTTCCAAAAATGTTGAAGAATTTCCTTTTTGTCGAGTTACTCTTTCTAACATTAGTGCGGTTCAAGTTGATGGGTTGTAAGGACTCTTCATGTGCTCGAAGTAAGGCAATGCATCCAGATTCCGTCCATAGAGAAAGTGAGAGGGTGTAAGTGGTTGAAGGTCCTCAAGATCTGTGAAGGTGTACGTAATGGGCCTATTGTTCAACATGCATTCCACTTCTGTTAATAAAGTAATGAGTTCTGATGATGTGACTTGAGCTTTTCCTAATACCTTTTTGATCGTACACTTTATCAATCCTATAATGCGTTCCCACCATCCACCATACCAGGGAGCTCTAGATGGAATGAATTTCCAAACTGTACTCAAAGATGAAACTTTATCCTGAAGTCTGGTGGAGTGAAGAATGTTTTCTATTTCTGATGCTGCTGCCTTGAACTTAGAGGCGTTATCCGAAATAACAACTTTGGGCAATGATCTGCGACTAACAAATCTCCGAAATGCTTTGATAAAAGTATCCTCTACTAACTCAATGTGAACGGCTCTAGTTACGGCACAAGTAAATAGACAACTATTATGATTTTTCTGGAGACCTGTTAGTTCTCTTAACGAAAAGAGGTCCTGCAAAATCGATACCTGTTACAGTAAACGGGGGTTCTTCTCGAAGTCTGTCTTTAGGCAACGGTGGGGTCCGGCGCGGGAAAAGGTTTTCCAATAATCTTTTGCATTTCACGCATTTCCGCAAAATTCCTTTCACACATTAGCGAATGTGTGGAATCCAAAATTTCTGCCGTATTCTTACAATTGTAGAATTCACTCCAGCATGTAGAAACCTTTCATGGGAATTAGGATGATCAACTTGGTCACTGAATGTTCTTCGGTAGAAGGATAGGAAATTTTGTTTCTGTGCACAGCGATAAATTATGGATACGTCCTGTGCATCGGAGAAGTCCTTCATTATCCAAATACAGTCCTAATTGCTTTGTGATAGCAGTTCTTTTGACTTTTGGTTTGACAAATTGTTGATTTCCTCCTTGAATACATCGCGTTGTGTTTCTTTTAGAGTTTTCACATTAGCATTATGAAGCTGTTCTGTTGTATGTACGCTTGTTTTTCTCTGTGTCTTGGTACTTCCGCAATTTTCGATGAATCTAAGAACGTAGGCTGTTACACGGAGTAATTTGCTGTATGAGGAAAATCTTGAAGCGTCAACTGTGTTGTTTTCCATTGTTTTCTCCGATTCTGTACACGTGGAACCTGTACTTAATTCACAATTCACCTCCAGCATAGTCGATGAACTTGTATCTGCTGATCAGTTCCAAATTGGCCAAGCATTTTCATCATGTATCCACTCCGGGCCATTCATCCATACTTTGTTTTTCAAGAATTGTTCTGCTGTTTCTCCGCGTGTGAGACAATCTGCAGGGTTTGACTCGCCGATATCTTCGACTTCCAAAAATTTCGCAATATTAACTTCTCTTTTTTGTGGAACGTAAGTACATTGTGCATTAATATCCGGACTTTCGATGTTAATTGGTTATGCGTGTAGGTCCCGAAATCATATATCCTAGCTTTGAGCTCACAGCAGTAGGACCATACCACGAATGATTTCATCTCCAATGAAATTCCAATAGAAATCTGCTCCTATAAGTAATGAAACACTGAAGGACGTGTCAGTGTTTGCAGGGTGTGCTAATTTCAAATTTCTCAAGTATGGAAATGATTTACTGACGCGCGATTTGTTTGACTTGGAGCTGGATAGTAGGCACAATTAAACTTCAGCAGAATTCTTTCACCAGAGTCTGTTTCAACGTATACTGTAGTTTTGTTCAGATGCCTATCTGACTTTGCGTTTTATCCCCGAACAATGCGATATTCAACTCTCACTTCCCGATATTTTGATATTAAGTTTGTTTGCTAGTTCATCTGTAATGAAAGATCTCTGGCTCCCTCATCAAACAAAATATTTGTACATGTGAACGAATTCGCATTTGACGAAGATGAAACTGTGGCAACAGCAGTCTTTAATAAAGTAACGGATGTGGAAGTACTATGAAGTACTGATTCGTCATCTGCCTTCTGCGACTGGGCGGTCTCCTGTATAATGCTACTATCAACAGAGATGTCGGTAGATTTCTGAGACTGATGTTCTCTACTTGTTGCGTTGCAAGAGTTGCTGATTTTTCTACACAAGGACGTATGATGTTTTTTGTTACAATTTCGACATGTACCTTTTGATTGACATCTTGAACTTGATGGTGTCCCAAGCAGTTAAAACAAAGTTTGTATTCCTTTACAATTGCAAGTTTCTTGTCATAATTCAGTGTACAATCTCCGGGGAAATGATTTTCCTTACAATACACACATTTCTTGGACCACGCTGGACCGTCTTATGATTGTCATTAAATTTCTTGTTTGATGATCTCGTACCCGTTATAAAGTTTGCAGTTGGCAAAACTTTATCTAATGAATTGGAACTACCTTCCTCTAGAATTGTGATCTCGTGTAATATACAACGGCGTAAAGATTCCAGTGTCCAGCGGTCGCTTCCGTTAGCACGGATAATGTTAATTTTCACATCTATGGCAACTTATCTATTAAAATTGGAATTAGCATTGTACCGAATGTTTCTTCTTATTGTCTCAGTGATTCAAGACCACGAATGTACGACTCAGTAGTGTCATAAAATTCTCTCAAACTGAACAAGTTTGATTTCGGCGCTGATAAATCCAACAAAGATTTCATGTACGCATTTACAATCTTGTGTTTCTGTCCGTATCTTTCTCTTCGCAATGTGATGACCATTCTGTAATTACTGTTAGTGAGAGCGAGACCAGCAATTACATTTGATGCACTGGATTCCAACAACGATTTGAGATAGGAGAACTTCTGGATATCTGTTAGTGTATGATTCAAATGAACAGTCGTTTCAAACGAATCCCAAAAGGTTTGCCAATCTAGAATGTTTCCGTTAAACTTTGGGAGTGATAGTTTTGGAAGTTTGTGGTTTTGTGATCCAAAGAGTAATAACTTTGTGATGGGGCCGGTAATGGCATATGAAATTCCATGGCTCTGGGGTTTAATTCAGAAGAAATAGACTGAGGTTGAGATGCACTTGAACTCAACTTGAAGCGGGTCTCTACTTGTGTAAGTTCTTTGTCTAACAAAGTGTAATCTCATCTGTATTAACGATCTCTGAATCCGTGTCCTCTGCAGAAATAGCCTCTAGAATTTCCTCGTCAAGCTTCTCCAAAACTTTTCTCTTTTTGAGTATTCGTTCATAAATTTTCAGTCTGTTCACAGGTCGCCATATCTTCTCCCTCAGCAGTGTATTTAAAGAGCGTGTAATAGCTGCTTTGTTTCCGGTTCGGATTGCCTTTAGTTTCTCCATAGTCACGGCACCAACAATGTGGGAGAGAATATTGTACTTAGAGAAGGAAACTAAACTGTCCATAGCAGAGAGAATATTGTACTTAGAGAAGGAAAACTAAACTGTTCATCTGGACTGTTTACATTTGAATTATACAAACTTGTTATGACGTTATGACGTAACAATGGACAGCGTAAACAATTCTGACGTCATATTGGGGGAATCCTCTAGATCTAACGTTGCACAGATTCTGTTATATGTTACAAAGATATAAAACATTTGATCATTTAAGAAATAATATTAAACACAATTAATACAGTCCTGAATTCACAACAGTCCTTATGACAAGCTCCTTCCACTGGCATGTGGAATACGGGGGCATTCGTGTTTCACAAACACATCTTGGTTTTTTTTTCAACGTTCTTATTGAAGGAAACGACAAATTGCATTACCTACTGAGTCAGGGATCCTATGAATTTAGGTTGGATATGAGCGACTTCAACAACCAAACACGTTATGCTAAATATAGCAGCTTTTCTGTCGGGAACGAGGCTTCTAAATACATCATATCTATTTCTGGGTTCTCCGGAAATGTGGGTAAGAAATGAACGATTACTAGTTTGTGTTTTAATAATTTAGTAGTGTGATCGATTGATTGTTTGTTTTGCGTCCCGTAGAAAATTATCTATTTAAACGGTGAACGTGACTTGTTGACAAGGAATGCTTATCTCTCCTAAACATTGAAAAAAAATCATAAATCTTCTATAAAAAGAAATTGAGAGATTGGCAAACTTTATGCTCTGGATACACCTAAGATTGGACAAGATGTTTGGAATGAATGAAGGAACGGTCATACCTGTCGTAGTCCATGTACATTGATAAGGTAAATTGGGTACTCCATGGTCAAAATCAGTGTACAAAGAATTGCGAAACAATTGTTATTAAATGGATCAGACTCCATTCGTCCCAATTGCAGGGTATATTTGGGAATCTATTTGCGCTCAAATATTGCAATAAAACAGTTATATATTGCAATTAAAGCTAATGTAAATAAAAATATAACTCATTTTACATTTACAGTAACATATCATTGATACATGTATGTAAAAATAACAGCCATTATCACGTGTTGCCAAAACGAACAATTTAAACAAAGTTCACACATAAGTTTGCTTTCCATGCATGTATGTATCCATGCGTATGAACATGTTTTGTGGAGATATAGGTTAGATCAGATCTTCAGTACCTCTTGCTGGTTGTACGAGGCGACTAAATGAGGCAGTGTTTCAGATGAGGCTATCAAAACTGAGGCCTTTTATATATCAGATGTGGCACAATAATGAATCATCCCTGTTTAAAGGTTGTAAGTGCCGAGCATAAGCATAAACAGCTTTCACCAACAATGATAACGTCTCCATATGAGTGAAAAGTTAAACAGCATGCAATCGATCAATTATAATTTTGCTTTGCATTCAAATATTTATGTAAACATCCTTTTCCATCCAATTACATGTATAAACACATCAGTTTGTCTTCTATATGCATATTCTTATTTATATTTTCATCATTTTGCCGTCCATATGCATATTCATGTCAATGTATACAACTACAAATACTATACATCATTTTCTTCCTATCCTGTAGGTGATTGCCTCGCATCACAATATCAGAACATAAGCAAAATGAAGTTTACAACGAAGGACCAAGACAATGATGCTGATTCCATAAACTGCGCAATTCGTCTTAAGTCTGGCTGGTGGCATAAATCTTGTAGTTGTACTAATCCAAACGGACTCTACTTGGCTGGGGAAACGAAGATCTTTGGTAAAGGCATCGTTTACAAAACGTGGCTTTCGGGCCATTACTCCTTGAAAACTATTCAACTGATGGTTAGAAGAGGCGTGTAAGAATATCGCTTACACAGTACTGCTCTCTGAAAAAAAATCTCAAATAATGATCGGATGAATGGTGTAGAAAAATATAACTTAAACAATATTAATCTCCAACGGTTAAATAGATGACATAGAAACATCTCTCTTACACGGTATAACTCTACCACCGGTTAAATATAAGACATAGAAACAATTCGCTTACACGGTATTACTCTACCAGTTGTTAAATAAAAATATCGGTTACACAGGATTATTTGCTATAAAATATTAACGTTAAAGTTTTCTCCAGAAATACCTTCTACAGGAGTACACCTTGAATTACAAATGTGGCGAAGAATAGTTATGTCTCCTCGTTCTTTCACCTATCCAAACCAAATGGCAATACATCAAAACGAATTTAACCATACAAGTTTGTACAATACAGCAAATTTTTCATAAAGAACATTACCTCTGTAAATCACTTTACATAAAGTACAATTAAATTATGCTAAAAAAATGCAGCATGTAAACCAAGCTGAGGACCTTATGTACAAATATACATCACATAAAAAGTATCCTTAACGACGACGGATATAATTCGTTTCTAAAATAGAGAATTTCTTAAAATTTTAATGTAAGCAAACATAGGTCATCATTCATTTTCCCAGCGGTTGAAGGCGTTTCAAAAGTAGGCAATGAAAACACCGTATATGCAAAGAAAAATTATATGAATATTTCCTTTATGCAATATAAAAATTGATATTAAAAAATTCTAAACAAGAATGTGCGATATTTAAACATAGTCAAGGAACAATTATTCAAATGTCAACACATAGTCCAAAAAACATACAAAATCGAGTGTAGGGCAACACGGATCTCGACGAAAGCGAAGCAAGGATCAGGTGCCATGGAGGAGTAAGCATCCTCTGCTGACCGTCACACCCGCCGTGAGCCTGTAGTCGAAACAAAGTAACGGGGTTACCCGTTGTCAAATCTAGTATGAAAGACTCTAAACAAAGGTATAACCAAATCATTCAAATAGACTTAGTGATAATTTGTAATCGCAAACAAGGTCATTATAGCGACCGTCTAGAAATTGCGAAATTATGATACTAAACGAAGATTGTATAACCCGTGCAACACAACTTTTGGCAGTAGTTGCTCGCTTTAAAAAATCATCAATGCGCATGCATGCCTTGCGTATCGAATCAACTGAAATACACACCTATAGCAGGTGATAGTGGTCATACTACACAAAAAAGAAAGTTGACAATTGCAAAGTTCAAAGTCATCACGTTTATCATATAATTAGTTGTCAGTCTCCATTAGATTCAATAGTAAGTAAAAATATCCAAATATGAAGCACATCTGTTCAATTTTGGTGTGTTCCTTAATTTCAAGTTGTCAGGATATATCAAATGGACTATAATGTGAAAATTAGTGTTAATTGAAAAGACATCGTTCTATATACCTATAAATAAGTTGAAGGCACAGACCAAGTTTTTTTTTATCCCGTAACAGTTTCCTGAAAAAATCTCTTCGTATGAGATATAAACAATAAGTTGCCGAGTGATGTAAGGACACATTAAAGTTACAAACTTAATAACAAAGAGAAATGGCATGTATCAGCCAAAATTTTTAAGGGAGGGTGTTCAGGGCAATTTTTGACACTATTTCTCAATGAAACATTTGCCAACGAGAGAATAAAATAAGATTTTTCTACTTTAGCGTCTAATTTTCCATTTAAAACCATATGTTGAGATGAATGTCATTTTCAGTATACTAAACCATTTGAAATCCTTGGTATATATTTCAGGGCGTTTCCAAAACATGTAATATATGAACTGTTCTAAAATTCAATGGTTCAAATATATAAAACATGCATTGCGCTTTGATACGATGAATTTGAAGTCACCTACAATGTTTATACTTCATTGTTGTATTTATTATTGTTTTCACGATTGTTATATTCAAATAAAACAAAATTTAATACTAGAATAAAGCACGCGTATTTTGTATTGAAAAGAGACAAAGCAAATGTACTTGTCGTCTGTTGGAAACATAACATTACTTTTTCTTTCTGTCTTCATGTAATATCAGTTTTCTATAGAAAAACCGTTAAAAGAATTTTTTTTTCCTTTGACAATTTTTACATGTATTATCTAAAAATAGGATTTCTAAAACATGCGTACAGTATTGAATGTAAATGCATGTACCAAATGTCACTGTGTGGTAAATGGGACTTGTTTATCGGACCACGAATAACTTAAAGTTCAAATAAAAAAAAACCAACAGCATTATTTTATCTCAGTGTATCTCTGTATAAAAATAAATGAGAGTAAACTGACTTTTTGCCTATACATATGCACTTTTCGTGATGACAAGTGTCTTCTCTATCTACTCTAGGCGATAAAGTCAAGCTATTCAACGAGAACATCGATTTCCCAAACAAATAGGCATTGTGTCGTCAAATACAAAGACCAGTGACATGTTCAACGTCACCACTATAAATGATATTCATGATCAATTATAATCTAAATATGTTGTCGTAGACTTTCAATACTTAAAAGAGTGAAGATTTTTTGTTTCTGCCTATGAAAATTGCATATGCGCGGTTTTCTGCGCAGAAGCACGAAATTTAGAATTGGGTATGTCGTCGTTAAAGCATGTATCAAAAAACTTATGATTGGTGTATTTACACAAAAACTGACTACTGGTAGCAGGTCAGGTTAAATGTCCATCCGTGGATAGGAGTTGCTAAATCATCACAAGTAACCCCATATACTTAATGTATGTCAATACACCCAGGACAGCATTAAAATAATGCAGGCACATCTAGCTACCATAGCATAAACAAAAATAGCTGTAACTCCCTGAAAAAATATTGGAGCAAATTAAAATTTAGGCTTTTTCCGATAATTGCTTTTTGAACAAAAACGGCACCCGAAAATACAAGTTTCTGGTCGTTGGAAAACTAGATGCATATTTTGTCAGAAGCCGCTCTGATTGCCCACATAAGTACTCTGAAGTTAATATTAAGAACATGATTGGGCTTCTTATATATAATATTTATGTACTCTTTGGAGACCATGCTTTCCAAACAATTTAGTTGCCGGATTCCTTATGGGCATTAATTGTGCCCCCTTAATGCCTGGCTATCTTATATATTAATCGAAGCATGAATTGTTAAAAACTGTTACGCGACGATAAAAACAAAAAACTCCATGTCTTCAGCCCTTACATATAGCGTTATAGACGATGTTGTATCATTAACAATAATATTTTTCACAATTATGTCCATTGATGTCTCCTGCGAACTCGAAATAAAGGGATGGCGATCACTATCTGACCATAGTCAACTTCATGCTTGAGTAAGCTGTTGATATTGGGATAGTTGTAGGGGCGGGGGGGGGTGGTGGGATGGCGGGGGGGGGGGGTGTGGGGGGGGGGCTCCATGGCAGACTGACAACTACATTATATGATAAACGTGATGACTTTGAGTTTTCAATCTGCTACTTTCCTTTTCTATGTAGAATGATACCACTATCACCTGCCTTATGGTGTGTATGTCTCTCAGTTGATTCGATACGCAAGGGCATGTCATGCGTCTATGAGGACTTTTTTAAGCGAGGCCAACTACTAACCAAAAAAGTTGATGATGCAGGGTTATAACGCAATTTCGTTTAAAGTCATTATTTCGCAATTCTACGGTCGCTATAATGGCCTTGTTTGCGAATTACAAATTATCACTAAGTCATATGTTTGACTGATTTGTTTCATACCCTTTGTTAGACTGTCATTTTCGTACTAGATTTAGAACGACGGGTAACCCCGTTTACTATGTTTCGACTACGGGCTCACGGTGGGTGTGACCGGTCAGCAGAGGATGCTACTCCTCCATGGCATCTGATCATCTGCCTTCACTTTGTCGGCGGTCCGTGTTGCCTACACACAATTTGTATATACTGTATAAGCAGAAATTTTAGCGAATTTTTATTATTTGGCATTATAGCTAGGGCCTTTGAGATCGCTAAAATTAGAATCGCTAACAATTCATTCCAAATCATCGGTAGAGCTTTTCGACGTAATAGATTATTAAACGCTAAAATTATTTACCGCTAAAATAATATACCGCTTTTTATGGAGAAAACGCTAACTTTGCGTCTCGCTAAAAATTCTAACTTATACGGTATGTTTTTGGGATTATGATTACGATTAACACATTGTTTACTTCGCCATGCTACAGATCCACCCCTTATAAAAACCTTCGATTTATGGCGCACAGGATCTGTAGTTTCTCTGATCTCCCAATAGGTTTTTTCAGAGAACTACAGTTCTGCAGCTAAAATAACTAACAGCTTATTTCTATATTACATAATGCAAAGTACCAATATCTGGCAACATGAACCCACTATTCTGCCTGAAAAAGACAACCCATTCTAGCTTTGTGTATCTACCAGCACAAGATTTTTTCAGTATGTTGGAATCTTTAAATGATACGTGGAAGTTGGATCAGTCTTCAGAGTAATTTTTTCGAAAAATTGATTGAATGATAAATATAGGATTGTGTCCTTCAATTTTAGGTTAAAGGAATCACTTATAAGAAATCTAGGGTAGGGGGTACTTAGAATTTTACATAATTCATGAATGATCGATTAATATATGAAGATAGTTTCTTTCTCTGAATTGATAAACCAACAGCATTGAGGAATAGTACTTGAGCTACCATTATCCCCTGGTCTCCCAGAGGTAGTTTCGAACGGTATGTTTTTCGGAAATATTATAAAAATGCAACAACTTGAGGCATGTTTGCACTCTGACCATTAGGATGTAAACATGTTTAAAAAATTGTTCATAAAATGCACTTTAAAGCAAAGCTGGTCTACAGAATTCCTCGGGAACAAACATGTTTCTGCTTTTTTCATAAAATTTAAAAATAGCCCCCAAAAATAATATTTAGATATTTCATAAATATTCAGTAATATGCATATAAGCTATCTTACATATAACGGTGTCATTCATATGTTTTTATTAGGGATGTCAAAATGAGTAAATTTCTTAGACGATTATTCGATAGCTTTAGTCGAAGAAAAAGTGTTTTTTTTAACCACTGGCGGTGAAGTTGCTTTGTACAATGTACACACATGATATATATGCATGTATATTAAATAACCCAGTAGAATTTCCTCTCGTACTTTTTTGCATATTTACATATACCAACAAAGTACAAAAAGTAGATTAATTCTAGATTTATGTCCATGAAATTTTGTCTTGTATAGGCATCGTATGGGATAAACATGATAAAAGGATAAAGGTGTCACCTTGAGTGTGTGTAACAATATGAGCGTGATCACATAGGTGTAAATCACTGCCTATTAGTGGTCAGTTAACTGTGAACTGTTAGGTACACACAAAATAAAACATTCATTAGCACAAACTTAAATTAAAGAAAAAAATACGCTGGCACTCTTATTTCAAAGTTAATGTAGGAAATTATGAACACTTTTTAAGTACCCGACACATGCATTGT
>CAJDSM010040374.1:0-10138 GCA_903981925.1 Ostrea lurida
TAAGCTTTTTTCAAAAGCTAAACTTGTTAAGGACTTGAGCCAGGGCGTAACTTATACCAAGATTAAAATTACGCCAAACTTAACGTCGCTTCGTGAAACAGAAAATACGCCCGACATAAATATTGGCGTAACCCTTGATAGCCTAAATTAGGCGTAAGTCTACGACCTTTGATGAAACAGCTCCAGGAGTGCTGAGCACTAAATTTTGTAGCCCTTCACCGGCATTGGTGACGTCTTCATATGAGTGAAATATCCTCGGTGGGACGTAAAACAATAAATAATCAATCAATCAATCATCAGTTGTAGGTGAAGACTTCATTGAGGTAAAAAAAAAAATCTCCGCACAGAACGCGCCCCACATCAATTTGCTAAGCCACAAGAATATTCCGGGAATTTCATATCCATCTTGGGTTTCGGTTGCTAGCAATGCTAGGGAGTGAACCTGTCTTACCAAAATGACCCACACATGTAATAACCAAGTAATGTAGATTTAAAAAAGGACATACATTCAAAGGAAACGAGAATTTATTTTTCAAGAAATATGTAGGCCAAATATGACACTTTTTAATACCCCCGCTCCGAAGGAGAGGGGGATATACTGTTTTACCCCGTCCGTAGTTCCGTCCCATCTTTTCGTCACATAAATCTCAACAACCATATATCATGGGCAGCTGATATTTTGCATGAAGCTTTATATAAGTATGATGTATCGTGGAGCTCGTTTTCAGATTCATCGGACATCTACTTCCTGTTTCCCGAGGACTTGGGAAGTTTTTCAAATACAGTGCTCCTATACAACATTTTTCGTTCACATGAAATTCTCAGCAAACCATATATCACGGGAAGGCGTATAGTTTGCATGAGGCTTTATATAAGTATGATGTATCGTGGGATGCGTTTTCAGATTCAACGGACATCTACTTCCTGTTTCCCGAGGACTTGGAGTTTTTCAAATACAGTGCTCCTATACAACATTTTTCGTCACATAATTCTCAGCAACCATATATCACGGGCAGCTGATATTTTGCATGAAGCTTTATATAGGAATGGTGTATAGTGGGATGCATTTTCAGATTCATCAGACATATACTTCCTGTTTGCCGAGGACCTGGAAATATGTACAACTATATTGACAGTTTTAATAGGCTTATAGCGGGGGTATCACTAGTGAGCATTGGCTCACAGATTTCTTGTTGAATCTAGCTATTTGGACCCACTAGTCTATTTTTAGAGCTCAGGGCTGTAGCGATGAGGATTCTGTAATGTGCGAACGCCAGCAGGAACACGGGACCTGGACCGATTTAAACATCATATCGTAATAAAGACGCATGCTATTCATTTCTAAATGTCAAGCGTTTGATAAGAGAGCAATCACTACCTATGTTTACATCTGAGGTTTGACGCACCACGGCACGAACTCTCTACGGCTGATAGTTACCACGACTCCAGAAAGTATGGATGAGTCAATTACATAACTCCATTGCACTATTTATAATAATGCACTTCTCCGATGATAACATTTCCAAATATACAGATCAATATACAAGATTACAATATTCATTGAAAAATATCAGTCATATACAAAATATTATAGTAAAATCTACATGATTAAACAAAACTCAGCTTTTGTGTCAAACTTTGTTTATACATGTATTGATGTTTAAAAAAAGATGTATAATTTATCCGACAACATCCTGCCCCCCTCCTGGTCCGTTTGGATGCACCTGTGAGTAAAGTAAGTAGTAAAATATACACTGAATGATTGTATGTTCATTGATAAACTGACGTTGATGTGTTTGATGATTGGCTGTTCCTAATTTTGCATTGTAAGGTAAAAAGAACTTGTTTGTACGAGTAAATGAAGAGATTCATACTTACCGCTTCTAAGAAATTGGCGAATTCCGCCTCCGTCACGCTGTGATCACCTACGGCAAAGGAACAAACCATCCAGTTAATTAATGACACAGTTCAATTAATAATTACTGCGCAATGCTCTCTGGCTTCATAATACGTATCGCATTGCCCCGACCAAGAAGGTCACGCATGCGTTTTCGAGTGTGCGTTCATGTGTATTATTGGTTGATTTTTAATGCATTTGCGTTTATCTGTGGACAAGATTGCATAGAATACAATTGGGGTTTTATCAGTAGCATGAAAAGAAACTAATACTGTTACTGTTGTTAATCATTAGCTAAATATGTGTTATCGTGTGTCAGACAGACACCAGCCTGAACGTAGACTATAGAAATCGGGGACCCTCAGCAGGGAAGTGTACCAATTCATTTCCAATAGACCTTAATGCTAACCTTTGGCCCTCTCACAAATTAACTATATTGACCACTAACATTTGAAAATTCATTCTAAGTCCTAATAAAAAACAGAAAAATATATAAGATCCCTTTGCTCTTATTTGTGCATTTTTAAAACACATAGATCTGCAGTAAATTACACTCTTCATTTCAAACACACCCCTACCATGACAATTTCCTCATTCATTTCTCGATTTTATGCAATAATTTTTTTATCCCGACAATTAATTTAAGCTTTGATAATATTTCTTTCAATTACAAATAATTTCATTCTTGATATTAACAAATAACGCAACACCTAGACATTAATACCTCTGCTCAATATTGGGTAAACCTCGTCCGTGTCACAGGTCAGGGGGTTTGGTACTCTTTTTCCAGCAGGGTTATACTTATTGAATATATACTAGTGGAAAAAAGAAACTGCATTTAAAATATGAAAAAAAAAGATTTAAAAATGAACAAATTTTATTTTTCGTAATAAAAATTTCATAATTCATTAATGATAACGTTGGATAACGTCAATATCAGCACACTCGAAAGACTGGTATTGGAACTCGAAATAACAAAGTAAATAACGCGTGTTACCACCATTTGCATTCATGCATGGTTGGTAACGGTGTCTCATTGATGCCACTAAAGTGTTCAGAAATGCTTGAGGGATGTTGTTCCAGATGTTTGTGAAAGCCAGACTAAATCAGTCAATGTCATTGGCTGCTTTGGTAAGCGGCTTTGACGTCGTTCCATTTCATCTCAGACGTGCTCGATCGGCGATAAATAGGGAGGGGGGGGCAACTGGCCAACGCAAGACATCGACATTCTGTTGAAAAACGTCCCTGACTGCACGTGCAACATGTAGCCTTGCCTTGTCTTGCTGCAGAGTGATAGGGTTTAGCTGTCTCTGTATGAAGGGTATCACATGGCGCCGAATAATTTCGTTTCGATAGCGTACACCGGTGAGATTTCCATTGGTAATTTGTAGAGGGGTCGTTCCACGTGCTGTTATTCCACCCCACACTATAACACTACCTCCACTGAGTTGTCGACATTGCACAACACAAGCGTGCTGGTGCCGCTCCTTAGCGCGACAAATGAAATTTGAATTCATCATTGAACAGAATATTGGCCCAGTCCTGTATTCTGAATCGCAGATGTCGTATGCACCACGCAAGTCTAGCGATACGATGACTCTGAAACAGTATTGGGCGTACTGATCTGATGCTTTGCTCGCTCAGACGATTATGTACAGTTCTTGGACTGATTGGTCGAAGTCCAGGAATGCTACGAGCAGTCAACCTTGCTGTCTGAAAATGATTTCTCATGTGCACAAGTCTTTAGAATGTGGTTGCCCTGTTGACACGACGTCACACGAGGACACTCAGAACGTGATCGATTCCGAGTGTTACCAGATTGTTGGAAACGTCTCCATAATGATTGGATGGTGTTTCGATGAACTCCAAAGTGTCTTGCTACAATATTTTCTGCCATTCCAGCTTGAAGAATCCCAACAGCACGATTAGGTTGGTTTTCGCTGAGTCGTGGCACAATCTAATTAAAATTAAATGTTAGATCCGCTCGCATACTCGCTGACGGAACATATAACAACATCCCATTAGGGGTCACGTCAGCGTGACCTTTAAATTATCCAATCAGCGTAAACACTAAGAAGTCATTGGATCGATTAGCAACTACAAACAATATGGTTGTGCGAATGCCGGATTCGCCAAGAACCCCGCAACTCAATTGTTTGTTGCCTATGCGGATTTTCATGAATATGAATTTCGTCGTTAGAGAAGTAGACAGCGACGGGAATATTCTCAACCGAAGAATCAGATCAAAGGCTAAAGCGGCGATATTTCGCCAGGATCCAATGCTGATTGAAAACAATTAATACTGTTACAAATTAGCACACTAAAATTTCAAATTTTAATAAGTTCTCTATTTTCGAAGCCATCATTAACGTCGCTGTGAACCTCTAGCATGCTGAAGTTACAAGCTTGACAACGTACATGTACCCATAGTTAAAAGTTCAATTTGCCTTCGAAATAATTGTCAAAATTATCGTCGTACCTATGTATACCGCACGGACGGTTGGAATTCTGGAAAGTCTGCCCACTTGGTCTTTCATAAGTGCAACTAAAGGACAACACACATTGTCAGATTGTGTGACACAACAATCTTGCCCGGCTCCTTGCCCGCCGCTCTTTGAACTGAAACAGCCATCTGATAAGGCAGACCCCTGTCATGCACAGTTGGTAATGTCACTAAACAATCTCTACCTTCCAATATATACCTCAAAATATCCTCTTGTTCTTCTTTTCCGCCTTCTCCACATTAAACTTCTTTCTTTGTCGCCATTTTTGTTGATCAGGCGATCCGAAAATAGGCCTCGGATTTGATTGGTTATTGATTTAAATGTGTCGCTGCCTGCGTTAGCGGAGGGCGACATATAGGGATCACTTTAGTCGTCGTCGTCGTCCGTCACAAAATTTCTGTCACATTTTCTCAGAACCACATTAGGCCAGCTTCCTGATATTTGGCACAGAGCATCAGTATGGACAACTGTATGTGTAACGCAGTTTCCAATCTGCCGCATGTCAACTTCCTGTTTGACGCAACTTTGAATTTTTTAAACATAGACAAATTTCTGTCACATTTTTCTCAGGAACCACACAGGCAAACTTTCGCATATTTGGCACAGGAGCATCAGTTATGGACAACTGTATCGTGTAACGCAGTTTCCAATCTGCCACATGTCAACTTCCTGTTTGACGCAACTTTAATTTTTTTGACATAAACAATTTGTCTTTATTTCAGATAAATCTCACAAACTCACAAATGGCATCTCATACAATATTCATCTTTCATCTAATTCATCATGTTGGATATGCATTGTCATTCTGGTAAACTTGAACGGAACTGAATTCTGACAAAACATAAAATTATATACTTTTTTTGCCATGATGATCTTAAATGATGAAAGTAATTTTTCAAATGAAATTAGAAGTAGGCAGGCGACACATGTCTTCCTGGAAGCTTACACTAAGTTTATTCATGGCAAAAGGTCGCCTGACTTGACCTAAAGGATGTTGTTTAAATGTTACGTCAGCGAGTATGCGAGCGGATCTAACATTTAATTTTAATTAGATTGGACATGACAGAAGGATAAATTTTGTCAAAACTAAAGTGCTTTATATTTATTATTAACATTCCTTGCGTGTCGTAAGAGGCGACTGAATGGGCGGTCATTCGTGAGACCGGAAAACCGGGTCCCGTCACAGCAGGTGTGGAACGAAAAGTTCCCTCCCAGCTCAAGGCCTGAGTGCGAGCACAGCCTAATTTTGCACCCTTCACCGGCAAATGTGACGTCTCATATGAGTGAAATATCCGAGTGGGACGTAAACAATAAATAACAATCAACAACGAATAGTGTCCAAACAACCTTTTACACTTCTTACTCCAAACAGTATTGGCAATCAAAAGTGCGTGCATACGAACACTTTAATAAACAACATGTGTTCACTAACCATGAAATGCCCCCCTCCGGTCCCTTGGTGCACCTGTTGTTGTAAAGTAAGTATAAAACATATACACTGAATGATTGATAGTTCATTGATAAACTGACGTTGATTGTGTTGATGATTGGCTGTTCCTAATTTTGCATTGTAAGGTAAAAGAACTTGCTTGTACGAGTAAATGAAGAGATTCATACTTACCGCTTCTAAGAAATTGGCGAATTCCGCCTCCGTCACGCTGTGATCACCTACGCAAAGAACAACACATCCAGTTAATTAATGACACAGTTCAATTAATAATTACTGCGCAATGCTCTCTGGCTTCATAATACGTATCGCATTGCCCCGACCAAGAAGTCACGCATGCTTTTCGAGTGTGCGCTTCATGTGTATTATTGGTGATTTTTAATGCATTTGCGTTTATCTTGGACAATTGCATAGAATACAATTGGGGTTTTATCAGTAGCATGAAAGAAACTACTACGTATCTGTTGTTAATCATTAGCTAAAATATGTGTTTATCGTGTTAGACAGACACCAGCCTGAACGTAAACTATAGAAATCGGGACCTCAGCAGGGAGTGTACCAATTCAGTTCCAATAGACCTTAATGCTAACCTTTTGGCCCTCTCACAAATTAACATGATTGGACCACTAACATTGGAATTCATTCTAATCCTAATAAAAAACAGAAAAATATATAAGATCCCTTTGCTCTTATTTGTGCATTTTTAAAAACATAGATCTGCAGATAAATTACACTCTTCATTTCAAACACACCCTACATGACAATTTCCTCATTCATTTCTCGATTTATGCAATAATTTTTTTATCCCGACAATTAATTTAAGCTTGATAATATTTCTTTCAATTACAAATAATTTCATCTTGATTATAACCAATAACGCAACACCTAGACATTAATACCTCTGCCAATATTGGGTAAACCTCGTCCGTGTCACAGGTCAGGGGGTTTGGTACTCTTTTTCCAGCAGGGTTATACTTACTTGAATATACTAGTGGAAAAAAGAAAACTGCATTTAAATATGAAAAAAAAAGATTAATGAAACAAATTTTTATTTTTCGAATAAAAATTTCATAATTCATTAATTGATAACGTTGGATAAACGTCATATTCAGCACACTCGAAAAGACTGTATTGAACTCGAAATAACAAAGTAAATAACGCGTGTTACAACGCCATTTGCATTCATGCATGTTGTTGTAACGGTGTCTCATTGATGCCACTAAAGTGTTCAGAAATGCTTGAGGGATGTTGTTCCATGTTGAAAGCCAGACTAAATCAGTCAATAGTCATTGGCTGCTTTAAGCTCGCTTTGACGTCGTTCCATTCTCTCAGACGTGCTCGATGGCGATAAATGAGGAGGGGGGGCAACTGCCAACGCAAGACATCGACATCTGTTGAAAAACGTCCCTGACTGCACGTGCAACATGTAGCCTTGCCTTGTCTTGCTGCAGAGTGATAGGGTTTACTGTCTCTGTATGAAGGTATCACATGGCCCGAATATTTCGTTTCGATAGCGTACACCGGTGAGATTTCTCATTGGTAAATTTGTAGAGGGTCGTTCCACGTGCTGTATTCCACCCCACACTATAAACACACTCCACTGAGGTGTCGACATTGCACAACACAAGCGTGCTGGTGCCGCTCCTTAGCGCGAAAATGAAATTTGAATTCATCATTGAACAGAATATTGCCCAGTCCTGTATTCTGAATCGCAGATGTCGTATGCACCACGCATTCTAGCGATACGATGACTCTGAAACAGTATGGGCGTTACTGATCTGATGCCTTGCTCGCTCAGACGATTATGTACAGTTCTTGACTGATTGTCGAAGTCCAGGAATGCTACGAGCAGTCAACCTGCTGTCTGAAATATTACTCATGTGCACAAGGTCTTTAGAATGTGGTTGCCTGTTGAACACGACGTCACACGAGGACATCAGAGACGTGATCCGATTCCGAGTGTTACCAGATTGTTGGAAACGTCTCCATAATGATTGGATGGTGTTTCGATGAACATCCAAAGTGTCTTGCTACAATTGGCCATTTTCCAGCTTGAGAATCCCAACGCACGATTAGGTTGGTTTTCGCTGAGTCGTGGCACAATCTAATTAAAATTAAATGTTTGATCGCTCGCATACTCGCTGGAAACAATAACAACATCCATTAGGGTCACGTCAGCGTGACCTTAAATTATCCCAATCACGCGAAACACTAAGAAGTCATTGGATCGATTAGCAACTACAACAATATGGTTGTGCGAATGCCGGATTCGCCAAGAACCCCGCACTCATTGATTGTTCCTTATGCGGATTTCAATGAATATGAATTTCGTCGTTAGAGAGTTAGACAGCGACGGGAATATTCTCAACACCGAGAGAATTCAGATCAAAGGCTAAAGCGCGAATAATTTCGCCAGGATCCAATGCTGATTGAAAACAATAAACTGTTACAAATACACACTAAAATTTCAAAATTTAATAAGTTCTCTATTTTCAAAGCCATCATTAACCTCGCTGTAACCTCTAGATGCTAATTACCAAGCTTGAAAACGTACATGACCCATTAGTTAAAAGCTTCAACATTCGCCTTCGAAATTAATTGCTCAAAATTATCGTCGTACCTATGTATACCGCACGGACGGTTGAATTCTGGAAAGTTGCCCACCTTGCTTTCATAAGTGCAACTAAAGGACAACACACAATGCTAGATTGTGTGACACAACAATCTTGCCCGGTCCTTGCCGCCGCTCTTTGAACTGAACAGCCATCTGATAAGCAGACCCTGTCATGCACGTTGGTAATGTCACTAAACAATCTCTACTTCCAATATATACCTCAAAATTATCTCCTTGTTCTTCTTTCAGCTTCCCACATTAAACTTCTTTCGTCGCCATTTTTGTTGATCAGCGATCCGAAAATAGGACCTCGGATTTGATTGGTTATTGATTATAATTAATGTCGCCTGCCTGCGTTAGCGGAGGCGACATATAGGATCACTTTAGTCGTCGTCGTCGTCCGTCACAAAATTTTCTGTCACATTTTTCTCAGAAACCACATAGCCAGTTCCTGATATTTGGCACAGAGCATCAGTATGGACAACTGTATCGTGTAACGCAGTTTCCAATCTGCCGCATGTCAACTTCCTGTTTGACGCAACTTTGATATTTTTAACATAGACAAATTTCTGTCACATTTTCTCAGGAACCACACAGGCCAACTTCCTGATATTGGCACAGAGCATCATATGGACAACTGTATCGTGTAACGCAGTTTCCAATCTGCCACATGTAACTTCCTGTTTGACGCAACTTTAATTTTTTTGACTAAACAAATTTGCTCTATTCAGATAGAATCTCACAAACTCACAAATGGCATCTCATAACAATATCTCATCTTCATCTAATCATCATGTTAGGATATTGCTGTCATCGGTAAACTTGAACGGAACTGAATTCTGACAAAAAACATAATTATATACTTTTTTGCCATGATGATACTTTAAATGATGAAGTAATATTTTCAAATGAAATTAGAAGTAGGCAGGCGACACAGTCTTCCCTGAAGACTTACCACTAAGTTTATTCATGGCAAAAAGGTCGCGCTGACTTGACCCTAATGGATGTTGTTTAAATGTTACGTCAGCGAGTAGCGAGCGGATCTAACATTTAATTTTAATTAGATTGGACATGACAGAAGGATAAATTTTGTCAAAACTAAAGCTTTATATTTATTATTAAATCCTTGCGTTGTCGTAAGAGGCGACTGAATGGGCGGTCATTCGTGAGACCGGAAAACCGGGTCCCGTCACAGCAGGTGTGGAACGAAAAGTTCCCTCCCAGCTCAAGGCCTGAGTGCGAGCACAGCCTAATTTTGCAGCCCTTCACCGGCAAATGTGACGTCTCCATATGAGTGAAATAATCCGAGTGGGACGTAAACAATAAATAACAATCAACAACGAATAGTGTCCAAACAACCTTTTACACTTCTTACTCCAACAGTATTGGCAAGTAAAAGTCGTGCATACGAACACTTTAATAAACAACATGTGTTCACTAACCATGAAAATGTCCGTACATATGAATCGGGTACTATCCATATTGTACACTAACCATGAAAATGTCCGTACATATGAATCGGTACTATCCCATATTTTTACACTAACCATGAAAATGTCCGTTAATATGATCGGGTACTATCCCATATTGTTAAAAACATAACTTTATCGAATGTTTAGATTTTATAAATATAGAGAAAAATTATACTAAATTTTATAATGCAGTTCTCTTTTTCC
>CAJDSM010040377.1:687-17207 GCA_903981925.1 Ostrea lurida
TGACACTAATACATCGTGGCCGTACAATTGATAAAACCATTGATCAAAATCACCAATTTCAAAGTTTAGCATGTCGTTATTTTCAAACCCCAGTAATATGGTACTTATTGAAACAATTTGAGTGTGCTTCGTTTTCGCGAAAAAGAACTTGAAAAGGTGAAGATAAGAAATGTGATCAACCTCATATTGCCTAATACAGATTTGGGAGTAAAACATAAAAAGGAACCCTGACCCGGGGTCATGAAACAAACATACAACTAAGATGTTGTAGCTGAGTCCTTTGAGAACAACTGCACAGATACGCTTATACGTATTACTGGTTTTATACCTGACCCCATCGGTGCAAACATATTAACATTACACTGAACCTGTCCAGCTGAAAAATTTTGTGTCAATTCAAGTTTTGAAAGGGTTTGGTAAGGGACTATATTTTTGTGGCGGAAAGTGATTGATTAATCTAAAAAGCATGATTTTCAGTTTCTATTTCACGCCAATATACCTACTATTTCTATCCCTATTCGATATTATCAGTTTAAAAATTAATTATACAAGTAAAATTAATTGGACTAGTTTCAAATAATTGTTATTTTATTAATTTTGTGAGGTATTTTGGCAAACAGAATACATATTCTTTAAAAGTCCAAAATCCATTTACTCAAATTCTGTGCAAAAAATCCGTATTTTTTGGCCAATATTTTTAAAAGATTTGACACGCGAAATCCTCTACTTTCAAGTTCATTTTAAAATTTGAGCAAAGACTCTGAATAATTACGTGATTTTAAGAAATTGACAATCACTCCTAAAAATGTATGTTTTTTAAACTCTGAAACTCGAATGTATGACTGAGTTTTTCTGTATATTCAAGTGCAAAAATCTTGTTTTTTATATCTGTATTGTAAGAAGACAATTATTATGTATCTAATTTCAGGTTGTTATTGATTTGTATTCTTTATGTTTTGATTACAAACCAACAGAGCGAATGGAGTTTAAAAGAATAAATCTTGAAGTGAATTTTAAGTGCAAAAAGGTCATGTTTAAACAACTGTAAGCTCTTAACAACAAGCATGAAACCCAAATTTTTCTTTTTAATTTCTGATTCTCTTTCCACTGGTAAAATACAAAATACACTTCCCAAAAAATTGACATCACTTTTAAACCTCACCCTAGAACCTCTTTCTAGTCAGAATTTTCAAATAATCTGTAAAATGTTATCATTTTTAAACTGAAACTCCTTTAATTTGCATACTCTAAGAAGTTTAATTAAACAAATATTGAATAACAACTTTTTTTTCGGAATGATTTGACGCTCACAATCATTTCATTGCAAATATCCAGATTTTTGACTTATAGCTTAAGATGTTTCATGATCCTGGGGGCTTTTGGTCGCCTAAGTAATTATAAACGCGTTTGATATTGTTTCTTTTCGAAAGTTGGGATTAAATGAAAATAAGGGAACATCAAAAAGTTGAATTTAAGCCACGTTAAACTGAACATATATACGTGTCTAAGAGGAGAAAGCATCCCCGTTGATCGGTCCTATAAATGCTGCGCGAAGGACAGAGATATATTAGTAATCTAAACCAGGTCTCGACATTTGGTATGAAATACATCAGACATATTTCGATCAAATTTACGGATTGTAATTTTACAGAGTTAATTAAAGTTACATGTAATGAATTAGATTAGTAAATAATTTGATAATGTTTGAATGGAGGGAAAAAAACACTGTAACTAATAAATGACTGAATGTAATCTTAGACAGTGGCCTTTCATTTTATTTTTGAACGATTTTTTGCCTTGTGATAATTTGGCCATCTGGCACAGGGTACAAGTCTGTCCTGACATGTGTCATATCTTGGCGTTAAAGCCTTTCTTTATGCACATATTTTAAATACGGATTACTCGATCTAAAGATCAATGGTACGTCGGGCGTGACCGATTGGCAGGATATGACTCCTCTATCTTAAGACAACCTTATCCTATATCTGGTATACCGGGTTCCGTGTTTGCCAAAGTTTTGATTTTAATCCGTTATGAGATTAATCACTGTTCTTAATCTACCTTTTGATTTCCTATATCATATTACACTGTATGTATATTAAAAATGAGGAACTTATAAGCAATCAAACAGGACAAAATTACTCTAAGCAGATGCAAAGATTGTTAGACGATGCCATAAATTCCCGTGTGCGGTTATAGCACTCACCCGTGATGTATGACTGCAATCCTTCATCCGGTGGAAAATGTCCTCTTTTCCGGCGCGGAGCTACAGCAGTAACACGTGTCCATTACGGGTCATGACTTATCAGCTAGAATACGTCATGGTGACGCAAACAGTGACGGTGACACTTAAGGACGGTGTGAATTCCCCGCTGACGTTACAGGACGTAAAGGGGGCAAACGAACTTCTGCGGATTACGTTTTCAATAGAACAAACCGCCACACCAACAATGCATGTAAGTATAACTAACGGAACAGCAGCAATCATGGTATCTCACTGAGCCTATTTCGATAACGTCGGACACACATAACCTTATAGTATATTGCAATGCTGCCGATTAGCCTAGTGTAGCGAGAAGTGAGAAATGAACCTTTTATATTTTATTTCTAAAACAATCAATGTCCAATACTAATTAAAACGATATGCCTAATTTAGAATACAGTTTTAGGATATATTTCGAACGTTAAACTATTTTATCGGAAATACTGTAACGTCTCTGTTGATAAGTTTAAAAATCAATTATCGCTGATCACGCGTTGTTTCAGCCCGCTTATTCACAAGCTCTTTAAATGGAAAACCTCAATGTACTGATGAAACCAATTTCTAATAATTAAAGCTTTGAGAATATTTTTCTTTTGTTTGGAATTTCTTTAATTGAAATCCAGAATGAGAAAAATAACTGTGTGGTCTCTCTTAAAGGATGAACTCAAAGAACTATTGAAGCTTGTCCCTTTTCCAGTTGCCAATGAAAGCAATATTGTACTGCCTAGTAAGAAACGCAGTCAGTTTAAAGGAGTTTATCACAATTTCAAACTTTTCTAGATTATATCGTAATTACATTCTGATTACTTATCTAAAACAAATCCCAGTTCAATTAAAGGCAATTAAAGCCGTAATTAGTTGTAAATACGCCTCAAAATTAGGGTCCTCTCAGTAAATTTTTCGTTAATGAGATAGCGGGTCACGTGGTCACTGTGACGTCATAGGTGTCAATTCTTAAAACAGCTAATCGTAGGATTATCGTGAACGCTCAGAGTTTAACGGTTACAATAAATCAATTCTAGAACATGGAGAGAGGTAATTATGACATCGATGAATACCTTTAGTGTGGACATTCGATATAACATGTTTGAACCTCTAGAAGTCAATGATAACGAAGAAAATACGCCTACAAGTAGCGACGATAGCGATAGTCTCAATCGAAACAATCGCCTAGACTTTCTACATCGCGGTATACCCAGGATAATCATGTTAATTTATTTCGTTCATGAAAGTTTAAGCAGACTCGATATTTCCCTTGTAGAACTTAGAAATAGTCGATGTTATAAAAATAAAATCAAAATATGAAACTATCGTTTAATTTGTGTACTCAGCACGGCACCGGTGATATACGAATGTACATATAACAACATCGTTAATTGTCAATAAGAGTATGTTTGAGTGCCGTATTATTTAGAGCTTTGTCTGTAAAAACAAATAACTTTAAATTGAATTAAAATTCATACATTGCTGCATGATGTTAGATGGTAACAAGTCGTTAAACTGCAAAAGACACGTGGAAATCAAGGTTACCGCCGCGCATGCATGTCTGCATGATTTTTTTTTCATCTCACTCATAAGATGTGTGGAAAAAAAGCAATAATGAACACTATCAAATGGCAAGCGCAGTCTATTACAACAGTGTCTTCGTAAAACAAAAACGTGCTGATCACTATGTTGATTTTAGCAAGTGCAAACGGCCGTGTAAATGCATATGCTTATATACGTGGTTATGAATATTCCGATTAAAAAAATTATTGGCTGTTCAAAATACATTTGTAATTTAATTATACACAATATTGTAAGTTCTCCTACATAGGCTACAAGCTTACGTTTTCGTATAATTTTCTTGAGATAGATTTTTCACTTTACTTAATAGGTGAAAAAGCATGCGATAATATTCCGATTGAAACATTACTCAATTACCGATTTTCACCTGGGGATAAAAGTAGTCATATTAACCTATTGTGGCATAAAACAACCCCTTTCTCAGACCAAAAAGATGGGAAAATGTGTATTAAATATCATGCCATGAAAACAAAGGAATCAAACCTGCATGTTTTAAACCATACGAAAAAAAGAAGAATATGAATCCTTTAGTGCAAGAAGATACTATTGAAGAAATCAAAATTATGACATTGAACGTACAATTTTTTCCAACCTCTACTTTTAAGCCTATTGACTCCACAAACGATGATTTTGGGTGGGGACGAAGGTCCCGTTTGCAAAAGAATGGTCCATTTCTTCCTCCTGAACCGAGTCCTTTGAGAATGTAAAAAAAAACTCTTCCAATGCACGTCTGTACACCCAAATGTCGCACAGTACACCAAGATTATCTGTTTTATTATCCTATTAAGCTAATCTGTTTGTACACGGCTTCTTTAGTGTGATAATTGATTGCTTTTCAAAACAAGTGCTTTCTCGCTTCTCGATTGACACCTATGACGTCACAGTAATGGCGCGTAAAATAGCCGATAAAAATATGCATATTCGGAATTTCAAACTTTGAAAAGCTATATCTTTCAAAATACAGCTTTTTGACACAAATAAACTTGATGAATGATTTAAGAAACATATTTTCTGTGATGTATCAAAAAAGAACGAATTTTTTAAACTCGTAATAAAACTCCTTTAAACCGCTTCAAACCACTTTATTCAGATACATCCAGTGTGAACATGATGAATTGGAGTGCAACAGAATGAATGGAATGAATGTTTGAATGGTGAAGAGCTCCTAAAAGAAAAAACAAAACATTCCATGTACACAAAGTTAACACAGCATGAAAATACAAAAAACATGATCCCTCAGGCATAGCTCTGATCCTTCGAAGTATTTGGCTCCAGTCTTTGGTACTACATTGTTCACTTTTATAAAGTTTACTTTCATGCTTCGGATTTCCATCATTCCGGTTTGAGCATCACTGAAGAGACATTAATTTGTCGAAATGCGCATCTGGTGCATCAAAATTGGTACCAGTATATTATTTATATTAATAACAGCAATCAGTAATGCTTTTCAACCGACAATTGAAATGCGTCAAAAAAGTCGTACATTACAATTATGACACAAATTGCGTTCCATAGTTTAAATTTTCGTTTAGGGGCTGGTTTAGCACATAGATAAACAAGCAAATCAGACTAGGAAATTACATAATGACATAAAATGTAAGGAATGGCAAATTAAGATCGAACGCAACGTTCGTTATCTGATTATTCGTTTTTATTTTTGGAAAAGCACTTGCGATGCAGTGAAAATACATGTACCTGTATACTATGCATACTAAACATGTTTTCATAATGGGAAGGTTGTAGTGTAATCGCTGCTACTTTATTTTTTAAACCATCAACGATTTAATGCACGGCTATCGCTCACCCGAGATCGCTCTCCAAAATTTAATAGTTTTTTTTATGAAATACAAACACAGCCTAATTTATTTGCAATTTGCGAACATACATGTATGTTTCTACCTTCGTAAAAGTATTGGCGGAACCAAATTCCTATGAGTTTTATCAGTTAATGAGGAAACCCCAAGCTTATCTCAGACTTATAAATATATCTTCTGTAGTGAATATATGCTCCATGTAATATTTAGATCATAAAAATACAAGTGTTAATTAATAAACTGAATCATATAATTTTAACACGAAACAAGAAAATATATTTTTATAAACACTGGTATATTGTTGGCCGTGGCACATAACCATTTCTTTTTATCTTTTGGGTTTTTTTTTCATTTCGCATTTAAATTTCCTCTTTATAGCAGAGAAAGAACAACGCTGTATATATTTATTATTATCCATTTAGTATTGATTAAATGATTTGTACATTTAACATAAAATACAGAGGTTTGTACAGTGCCAAATTGAACAAGTTACTATTAGATACTAAAATAGGAATTCACGTGTTATCTCTTTCACAAAATGCATTCTAAAGACATATTGATGTTGATTTTGCACAAATACATTGATAAATGCATGTAAGAAAGGGCTAAAATTAATTTTAAAAAAACAACTTACTAAGGCATTTTAACATATACATGTATCAGATTTGACACCACCCAAATAACGTAATGAATACAAAATGATTGGAATTGGTAGAAAGACTGACTAGGGTATTGTAAAAAGAAAATGCCTCATACACTCACAACTTAAAGCACAATTGTACAGGTGAATTATAAGTGTGCGAATAACGAACAGTAATCAATCAGTCAATCAGTAATCAATCTCCCTACAAGCAATAATGAATTACTACACGGGCAACCTTGAATCCCTAAACAATCAATCAGGGACCAGCTGTATATAAATCATATACGGTACCAATTTTTAAGCACCAGATGCGCATTTCGACAAATTATGTCTCTTCAGTGATGCTCAAACCGAAATGCTGGAAATCCGAAACATGAAAGTAAAACTTTATAAAAGTGATCAATGTAGTGCCAAAAGATTGGGGCCAAAAACTTCGAAGGATCAGAGCTATGAAAGTTAGTTAATATTATACGATACCAATTTTGATGCACCAGATGTACATTTCGACAAATTATGTCTCTTCAGTGATGCTCACACCGAAAAGTTGGAAATCCTAAACATGTAAATAAAACAATTGTAGAGCTGAAAAATGGAGTACCAAACAAAGACGGGAACCAAATGCATTGAAGGGTCAGAGATGTGCCTGAGGAAGACAATTAACATCTAGTTAATGTTATATAAATGTATGAGTTAATGGGAAGTTAACTGTCAGTTAAAGTTAGCTATCCTTCGTACAACTGGGTCCAGGTGCCTAAAAGGAATAAGCATTCCCTGTCGACCAATCACTTCTGTCATGAGCCCTTCATCTCGATCAGGTGAAATTAAAGACACCACAGAGTTTTCAATATTTACGTCAAATTTGGATATTAGAAATTAAACGCAACAACAAACAAACAGAAATTTTAAGGTAGCTCATTACACCAAATCGTATTTAAATGGCTCGTTAAAAAATCTGATATGAATTGATTTCACTTCCGTTGGAGTGATAAAACCTTTCTTGTTATTTATGGTTTTTGTGATTTTTTCTGAAATAATAAAAAAGTAGTTTTGTTTCCAAATAAGAGATCTCATGGTCCATATTTTGCTGTGGTTTGATGTATTGCATGAATGTCTAATACAATGTGCCTAAATTACTTTNTAGTTTAAATTTTCGTTTAGGGGCTGGTTTACAACAAACATAAACAATCAGCAAAAATAAGCAAATCAGACAATGTACCTATATTACTTCGGTACTTTGTACTGCAGTCAACTTCGATAATAGAATGCAGAGTAGTTTCAATTTTGATTGCAAATCATACAACTTGTGAACCATCCAGGTGTTACAAACTTTAGAGAACTGACCTGCAGTAATCCATGACAGCATATTTAAAATTAATTCTATGTAAATTTACAATAAAACAGTTCTTAATATCATGTACGTATAATATCTTAATAGTAAAGAAGAGTCCAATCAAACATCTGAACACTTCCCATGGAGTTTCCTGTAGTGGTCTTTTGAAATGAAGTAAACATCCTCTACATATGCTTTACGCCACGACAGCATACTGAACCCGATTCACTGAATGCTGCATGTCTTGGGGTGAGACAGTGATCCCCTTGATGTCAATATTATCGTCGTATCAAATATTGAAGGCCCCGTAAAGGACCAGGCCAGTGATATGGATAATAACACATACTTCATTCGTCCAGCCACAGCTTATCGTTCCCACTGTAAACAGAAAATGAGACATCAAGGGAAGGGATCTATATTGAATGATAGCCATTCTAGAACAAAATAGATATATTTTAGCGACCAGAGTTGGAAACTAGTAATCTAATGCATTATTGTGCTGCAATAGAATAGTTATGTAAATGTTTCAAAATATATCCTTCAATCGTATATAGTAGGTTTCCAGCCTGTGTTACCGCTTTGATGCATGTTTATAACCAATATGTTTATCTTCTGATGTAACGTGGTGTATAATACGTCCATAACAGTCACAAGGTGAGATTTCTCCCTTGTTCTTTCTCAAAACCAATGAAATCCTTAAAATCTTGTAAAAATAAAAAAAAGACAATAATTCCGTATTCAACTTAAGATTCCCAAATAGCATAACAATACCCCTTAAATGTCATATTCTGCTGTCATCATGTCTTATGTTCTAGTAGCTTTGGAACAAACATGATAATATAATATCCCTTGATCCTGTAGCAATAATGGATCAAAGTACATTTTTAACTTTGCATATAATGTTTATTCAAGCACTTTTCTATACTCTAGTAATAACATATAAGTCATCATTATCGCCACTGCTCTGTCGTATGTCACTGGTGCAGAGATAAACCAGCACTTTAAACAGGTATTGCTATGTTAGGGGCTGAGTAAAACAAACAATACTATACTGTTTACATTTAAGGCGTACCTGTTTGCCCAGTTTTTCCTGTTGCAAGTGACGTAGACTTACTTGTTCGCTCCCATCCATTTCCTGTTGCAAGGTGATGTTGCTCACTTTTCTTCACCACTTCTGTTGCAACGCTGATGTTGACTCCACTTGTTCCTCTCACCACTTCCTGTTGCACAATGATCTTGACCACTTGTTCTCTCACCACTTCCTGTTACAGGTGACGTTGACTCACGTGTTCTTTCACTACTTCCTGTTGCAGGTGACGTTTGCTCCCAGGTTTCCCTTGAAGCAAATGATGTTGGCGTTTGATGGTTTACTGTCACGTTTATTACTTGCTTGTCTAATTCGCACATAATGGCCATGCCTTCTTTGTACTCCGATATTACTTCCACGCCGTTCGCCAGAGCTTAAAAAACAACGTGAATCTTTATCTTTAACGGCACTTGCTACAAGTCTACCAATGAACTTTACTACATGTAAAATAGGGAAATCGTGTTAGGTAATTACAATAGGAAGATTGTTCTAGGTTACAGCAATAAGGAAATTATATGAATATACGAAATAAATCATCAATAGTTTCGGGTGATGCAGGTATCACCGACGTTTGGACGATAAAACTGCTAATGAAAAGTTATACCGTCTAAAATATCGGTGATAACCAGCACATTACCCAAAAAAAATTAAAGATTTATTTCTTATCACTTAATTTTATATTACAACAACAACAAAATAATGTTCATTAGACTTTAATTGTTGTTTAGGTATGTGATCGAAAAAAAAAATCACCTCCATTATTGAAAGGTGTTTTAACCAATGAAAATCGGCGCTATGTAATCACTTAAAATAAAGTTAAATGATACTAGTAATTACATCAGGGACATTGTGTTCTATAATTACAACACGGCGATTATTTTCTATAATTGCAATAAATATTGTCTTCTATGATCAAAGTCAATACATTTGAAATATCTTTATGTAGTAATATAATAAAGCATCTACGAAGCTTGTTTTACTATTACAGTAAACCGATCTATCAATGATAAGTAGTAAATCAAAGTTAGAGTTAATGAAAATAGTTTTAAAATGTTTCCAGTAAGTAAATCATGAAATTAATTTTCTATTATGATAAACCATAGTTTGATATATTTGGGGGGGGGGGGGGTTCAATCGGCGGGACAACGTGATGAAATTATTTTCTAGCGTAAGGAAAATTCATCATCATCATTGTCGAACATTCCATATATTCTTCCCAAATACCCTAGTACTTAACACGTCAAAAAACCTAAAAGGAACTGAACATGAATAAAGAAATTTTGATTACATCAATGCATAATATTGATAATAACCTGTAGCTCCCGTCGTGCAACTCATTCTCAAGCAGCTAGCACATTCGTTGCCATTACATTTGATTTTCATCCCACTGCTGGAGTAGTTAAATGAATCGTGTTCACACAACACATACATGTGAGTATTATTGTGTAAGGCGTGCGCTGTAAATCCTGAAACTAACAAATGATAATAATGTCACAAGTACCGATAAATTCTGAAGCTGACAAATTATGACAAGTGAAAAGACATAGATAACAAACAGTGGTCAATCTCGGCAGAAGTCCCAAACAGAATACAAAACAATAGTTGAGTAAAGACGGACTCCGGGTTACATCAAAGGTAGGGTCAAGTGCCTAGGAAGAATAGACATTCCCTGTCGACCGGTCACACCCGCCGTGAGGCAGTTGTCTTGATCAGGTAAAACGGAGCAATACCCAATCAAAATCAGTATATAATGATCAGTTAATGGCTATGAACACGTCAGAAAGCATTTGACCAAATGACACATTGTTAGGGCTTGTATCATGGTTTTGGTGTTTTTCTTTTGTTAACTGCTGTTCAGTAATTCCTCATACCCGCAAGGAGGAGGAGCTTAGCCCGTGCGGTATTGTCCGATTTTCGGAAAGCGTCTGTGCGGTATTGTCCGGTTTTTGTAAGTTAATGGACAGTTCATAGTACTCCGATTTCCTGTCGCGCTTCAGTGATTTCACACCTGTCAGAATCGATGGGAGGTGGATCCAGGACTTTTACTACCTTTTTTCTAAATGTTCTCGGACGATTCTTTATATTTTTCTCAGACCTACAACAAGGTGTCGCCATAATTTCATGTTTAATTAAAGCTGAGTCGCACGACTTTGTTTTCCATGGTCACACAAGCTTCAATATTTTCAGTCCTGCAGTACGTCTTCCGTGACGAATAGGTTGTCGATGAACAGAGTGAAGGGGTTGCTTCAATGTATTTTTGAAAACATCTACGATTTCTGTTCGTCTGTCATAAGAAAATAAAAAAAAATCGAATGTAAAATTACTCCTACAGATACAACTGCTAGATCAATAAGAGAGAGAGAGAGAGGAGAGAGAGGAGAGATAGAGAGAGAGGAGAGGAGGAGAGAGAAGAGAGAAGAGAGGAGAGGAGGAGAGAGAGACTATGCATAATTCATTGATATGGAAATACGCTTACAAGTGTGTCATTAAAATTACTCCTACAGATAACAGTTAGCCAGATGCATTCATAACAATGTAAATAAAGAGAGAGAGGGAGAGAGAAGAGAAGAGAGAGAGGAAGAGAGAGAGAGAGAGAGAGAGAGAGAGAGAGAGAGAAGAATATGCATAATCATGATATGGAAATACGCTTGAGTTGTATAAAAATTACTTCTACAGAATTAGCAATTTCATACATGTAAATATGATGAGAGAGAGGAGGAGAAGAGAGGAGAGAGAGAGAGAGGAGAGAGAGAGAGAGAGAGAGAGAGAGAAGAAGAGAAAGAGAGAGAGAGAGATCATCTCCATTTCGGCAATAATTTGTTGTCTATCTCCGGATTATTGGTTCGGATGTAATGCAGCTCATTATCTAATTCTGTATACTGTGCACGGTCTGGAACACGGGGAAATTGGTTAAAACCACGGTTTGCTCACCACTTCCAACAATGTACGACAATGTCTTTAGTCACGTGTTCATAAATAGAAATGCGGGTACCTGACTTAGCCCTCCATCACGCACGGAAATATGACAGAGTGTTATATAATTGGGGTGGAGCTATAGGAATAGTTTACGTGATCAGTGATTGACATGATACAAGTTCTTATAAACATATATTTTGGGTATCACATGACATTCTGATGGGTGTGAAACTCGTCGCTTAGCGCGACTCGTCTCCACCATCAGAATATCCTGTGATACCCAAAATATAGTGTTCAATAACTGTAACAAAGTAACAACGTTTATCGAACATTTCCAACATACATGTACCAATTAATAGTAATAACCAGTCTGATTTTGTTTGTGAAATTCAATTCAATTATCCTATATCCACTCGTGCAAGCAAGGAATACTGTCTATTTTACAAGGAACACGATACACTCATTATATAGACCACTGACAGTACAATATGTATTCATTAAAACATTGACATTATGTGTGTCTAAGTTTTCAGCGGATCCAGTATGAAGTCATAAAAAAACCAATGATAGAATTTGTGTCTAAGATATCAGATGTTTCAGTATAAATACATTAGACAAATCAGTGATAGAATGCATCTCTAGTATGAACCAGGATGATCGGCGTGCATCTTTACAATCTATCACGAGCGACGTCATTCAATCTAAACTTACCACATGGTTTGAGCAGAAAGGTGTTATTCTTCTCTGTATCATTAAGGCAGCTTCTTTGGACCAACAGGTACTTTCCAGTGTGATTTGATTGGTCAAATATCATGTTAAAGTTCAATATTCTCGTCGAATTATCATAGTCTCCCTTTACGCCATCAGTGGTAAAACAACCAGGAGAACATTGGACGATGTAGTTGCTGCCCGACTCTGTGGTACTTGAGATGATGCTGACGTAAATCTGTTTCATTTCACACTCAATCTCGATCTCGAGTTTCATTGGCTGCCCATGGCACCAACCTTTTTCTAATTCACCGGGTTGTATACGGATGGTCCAAATGGCTAATGGAATTTTAGAAAAAAAATAAGGAAATTTGTCTTAATATTGCAACGAATGAAGTAAGTACGAATTCAAATTCATTTTGTAGGATATTGATTGATTGTATATTGTTTAACATCCCTCTTTGAGAATATTTCACTCATATGGAGACGTCATCTATTGCCAGTGAAAGGCTGCAAAATTTAGGCTTATGCTCAGCGCTTATGGCCTTGCTACACCCTCTTGTGAGTACTGAGGAACTATTTAAAAACCCAGAATACCCACGGTATATTTTCGTAGCATATTAAGAGCAAAGATAACGAACAGTGATCAATCTCGTAAGTTCCTAAATAGAATACAAAAACAAGAGTTGGGCAAATCACGGACCCTGGACACACCAGAGGTGGATCAGGTGCTAGGAGGAATAAGCATACCTTGTTGACCCGGTCACACCCGCGCTGTGAGCCCATAGTCTTGATCAGGCAAACGGAACAGTCCGTAGTCAAATCAGTGTGTGAACAACGGCCTTAACTATGGCTATGAAACACATCAGACAGCATTTTGACTCAAATGATATGGTCATATTGGTAAACTAACTTGTATGACGACATAGAATTTACGAAATGCTGCCTTTAAACGTGACTGTTGAAACCCTCGCAACAACAACTTGTCTGTAAGTAGCTTGCCTCGATTCAAAAACTGATCATACGCAGAACACGCTCTTGGCGTATCGAATAAGTTGAGAGTACTCCACACCATATGCAAGGTGATGATGGAATATGGCTACATAAATATGAAAGTGTACGATGGAGAAGCTGAAATCGTCCCGTTTGTCATAAAGTTGAGTAGTTAGTTTGCCGTTAATGTCAATGTTCAATAAAATATCCAAGTACGAAGCAGACATGGGAAGACTCTGTGGTGTCCTTATTTCTACGTTCGTTGGATATATTGAATCGACATATGAATGAAAATCATTATTATTGATAGATAAAACACTCGTCCAATATATCGAAATGTTGAATTAAAGGCACCGCTAGAGATTTCTTCTTTTTCATTGTAGAAGCTTTTGAATGATTACTGCTTCATAAGAATATAAAAATAGGTCAGCTATGAGGAGCACAATTTATTGCCCATTGGCTATTCCACACAAGGATCTGTTACTCAAAGTTCATCAATGCGACAGTGAAAGATGACGCCATAAATCTTTATTTAACCCTGCGTTCATTTGCACATGTCGATAACTTACTTAGACGTGTCGGAATTATTACAATCCTTTTGACTCGACCTCGGACCTCTATACCTGACGGGTATTGGACTTCTGTGATTTTCATTTATATCTTACCACTGCAATTATTTGCAATGAATACATTTGGTGTATTAAATGATTATATTTCGTTTTGAGCAAGCGTCCAACATCACAAATTTTAAATGAAGAATTATCGGTTATTCATTTATGGACGCCTATTCCTGCTAATTGATATTATTTTCTAGTACCGGGTATGAGGTACGTACGAGATACTTAAATTGTACGTACGAGATGCGAGATACTAAGTCGTACCAACGGCATACAAGTCGTAATTACAAGATAAACGACAGACACAAATTATACAAACGAAGTTTGGGGCCCCCGGGGGGTATATAGTTTTCACCTTCTCTGTCTGTCCAAAGTATGTTGTTCACAACTCCTCCTAAACGACTTGCAGGATTTTTATGAAACTTTGTGGTGTGTTAGAATACATAATGTATATGTGCATATTGTCAGGAATTTTGCTTTGGACAATGTATGTAGAAGATATGAACGTTTGGACTTAGACATTTTCCATCAATNTAGAAGATATGAACGTTTGGACTTAGACATTGTTCATCAATATAATACCTATGCATCAGTGCGTTGTCCGCAACTCATCCTAAACGATTTGCAGGATTTTTATGAAACTTTGTGGAGTGTTCAAGTACATAATGGAGATGTGCATATTGTCAGAATTTTGTTTTGGACAATTTATGTAGAAGATATGAAGGTTTGGATTTTTCACCAATGTATACCCTAGTGCGTTGTCTACAACTCCTCCTAAACAATGAATTACTTTATTACCCATTGATTAGACAACTTCTGTTTAGTCTGAGAAAACCTGTTTGTGTCATTATGTAGTGTGCCCCGTGGGAAAGGGTATTAGTCCCGAAAGGACAGTTCTAGTTCATTCTAAAGAGATAAAAAGTTGCATTTACGAGATGTAAAAATTGGCGAAGTAAACAATATGTTGAACGTAATCATAGTCCCCTAAAAACATATATACAAAATCGAGTGTAGGGCAACACGGACCGAGAAAAGCGAAGGTAGGATCAAGTGAAATGGAGGAGTAAGTATCCTCTGTTGACCGCTCACACCCGCCGTGAAGCCCGTAGTCGAAATAAAGTAAACAGGATTACCCGTCGTCAAATCTAGTAGGAAAATAACAGTCTAACATATGACTTAGCGATAGTAAGTCGTTTGTATAAGTCGTACGGTTTTCCTCAGATTTCATATTATAACCTCTACCTTTGGCCTTGAAAACCAATAGGTTTCTTCCTCTCATCATTGTGATCAAATGTACAAGTTACATCATCCTATAGGTGACAGTTTGGTCTGTATTATGCCTATAAGGCCCAGACAGACAGACGGACGACGCTATACCATATCGAGTCCCGTCTTTGACGGGTGTATAAAAAAACAGCAAATCGTATATGAACGACACAATAAGTCGTTATTACGAAATAGTTAGTCGTAATAACGAAATACTAAGTTATGATAATGAGATATTTCGTACATACGACATATAAAATCGAAAGTACGACACGATAAGTCACACGAACGTACGAAAGCCTATTAGTATCATGTAAAAAAAAAATAATAACTTTCACTATCTCGTAATTACGAGAAAAAATCTCGTTATTACGAGATAATTATATCGTAATTACGAGTAAAGATCTAAGACGTTAAAATAGGTAGTGAATGCTCCTTTGCCAAGAGCTCGGCATTTAGAAGTCTTTCGGATATGACCTTTCGGATATGACCTTAAAAACGGATGTGTGGCACGGAAAAGAAACCTTACTGCTAAAAACATGAGTGCTAAGCATAGGTTTTGAATGTGCGCCTTCCACGGTAATGGTGACCGTCTCAATACGTGTGAAATATTTCATGACGGACGAAAAACAACAAATAATCAATCAATAATCCATCATCACCTGCATATGTATGTTTGCCAACTCTTGTTTTTTGTATTCTATTTGGGATTACGAGATTGATCACTGTTCGTTATCTTTGTCTTTACACCACAGGATATTACATCTGATAGTTTATCTAGTGTATCCTTCATAATATTAAAAAAGGGGCGAGACGCCTCAAGCATGGGGCAAAAGGCCCACTGTAGGCGTTTTGCCCAGCACTATACTAGGCGTTTTACCCCAAACTGACATAGGTCATCATGAATGGATAGAGATCTAAATCGTGGCATCCCAGATTGTTTTGACTCTACACATAGAATAATGAAGTAATAGAAGCCTCTACAATTCATACACAGACCATTTGTTTTTTATTTATTACATTAAACGGGTTACACATGACATTTTGAGAAGAGTGATGATGCAAAATTGTGACATAACAAAATTTATTTGAGCTGCAAAACATGCCTGGTCATCGGGTTGCTTTTGGGATCTTTGGCGAGAATGATGGCATACGCAAGGAAGCTAAAAAATATCACATGATCTTGCTGCATCATATTGATTTCCAAAATATCAAGATTAGGCGTTTTACCCCGACTGGACTCTTTGCCCCAGGCTACCCTATATTCAGTTATCATCTTCAACATAATATTATTCTTGTTAATTAATCCATATCAGA
>CAJDSM010040378.1:19883-34576 GCA_903981925.1 Ostrea lurida
CAAAAGGGGAAAGATTTTTAAACCTTTTACATTTTTTTTCCCGTGGAATATAGAATGCTTTGCTTTTTTTTTCTGTTACTGATTAATTGCATAAACAACTTGATACGTTTAAAACTCGAACTATCGAGCTCCTCCAACAGAATTACAGATATCTGCATTTGGAGAAGGACTACCGAATGAAGTTTTACCAGATCGTTTTGCATCTGAAGCCAAGAAATTTAACGAGTGATGGTGCAACGAAGAGACTCGGACGCGGACTGTTACCCGACTGTTTTTTGGCTTGGTCATTGACGTCAATGACGGAAGTGGTCTCTCTCAGACTGTGATGGTTTTGTATGGCATTTAAGATTTGTGATGTAACATGTAAATTCCTCAACATGTTTTTACAGTTTCAGTCTGTGACTTCCTTTTAATATGGGTTATTTGTGATTTGCAATATGCATGATGGTAACCTCTCCAACTTGTTGGAGCTCTTTTTATTTAAAGAAGCATGAAAAGTGTAATACATACGTTGTAGCTTTGTGTCACTTCCGCCCAGATACCAAGTGTCGGATCTAGGATTTTGTCGATAGGGATCCATTTTCGTTGAATTAAGTTACTTATGGAAATTTATTTAGCTACACTTTTTAATGTTATAAATTTGGTCAAAACAACAGGGGACGTAAAAATCCGCCCAGGGGAGATTGCATATCAATTAGGCGAAGTTAACATTGGGTATTAAATGTAATCTTAAAAAAACCAAAAACAAAAAACAAACCAAAACACCAACATATATATACAAAGTGAGTGTATGGGCAACACGGACTTGCCAACTAAAGAAGGGATGATAGATGTCCATGGAGGAGTAAGCATCCTCTGCTGACGCTGTTACACCACCGTGAGCTCTTCGGTCGAAATAAAGTTAAAACGGATTACTTCGTCGTAAATCAGGACGAAATGAGTCTAAAGCAGTCCCACTGTCCGTTTCGGAGCATCCCGTTTAACTGAGTTTTTAAAAACTACAGTACCGCTATAATACGTAGGAAAGCGTATCGATGCTAACTGAAGGCTATATACGTGCTTCGTAGATCAATTCTTAATCGATTCCGTGTATATTTGTCTGCCAATAAACGTGGGCAAAAACGAAACGTGTGAAACGTAGAAAACGTACAGAAACGTACACAATACGTAGAAATTCGTAATGAAGGCAGCTGATGCGTAGAGAAACGTGAGGGATTTCTTTGTTTACTTTTTAAAAAATCCTTTTGTACGTATGTGTTACGTTTTGATAGGTTTTTATACTATTGCACTTTTAGGGACAAAGCGTCGTCCAGGTTTCATTTAACGTTCGGTAGGTATATTACGTTTGTATACGTCCTCGTTAAGTCACAGTCACACCTGTCACGTTTCGGCCATCTCGTATTAGCTACGTTTAAAAACGTAGCAGCAACCGCTATATACATAGGAAAACGTATCGATGCGTAATTGAAGACGGCTTATATACGTGGCTATACGTAAAGATCAATCTTCATCGATCCCGTTTATATTGTCTGCTTCAATATTACGTGGGCAAAAATCAAACGTAAATGAAATCGTAAGAAAAAACGTACACATATGTAAGAATGCGTATAAAACGTAGCTGATGCGTAGAGAAACGTGAGGGTTTTATTTGTTACGTAGGAAAAACGTAATTATGTGGGAGACGTGAATGGACCTTGGTTAAAACCTACTAAGACCTTAACTATACGGAGTAAACGTACATTGTAGTCTAATACGGGATAAAACGAGGTCCTATATGTGACGAAACGTACATACGTGATAAAACTATAAATGCTAGTCAAAACGGTAACATATAGCTATTAAAACCGGATAATCCCTAGCACTACGTAGAAACGTAAGCAAACGTAGGAAACTAGTAAAAATCTAGTAAAACGTACCAATCAATCTAAAACGTGTCTAGTGGGCGCAATTCTTTTTCAAACCGTAGTGAAAACTAGACCTGAAACGTGGACAGTGGGACTGGGCTTAACAAAGGGTATGAAACAATCAGTCTTCATATGACTATGATGGCGATTAGTACACTAGAAGATGCATATTGACTGCAGAAGTACCATGCAATTACACTGTAAATTAATATATCCTGTACGAACAAATGTATGAAAATTCAAACCAATACTTCAAATGTCCTACTTATAGTTCCTACTAAATTTGGTCGACACATGCACGTTTCTATTTGTGTTCGATCAAATCTGATTTTTTTTATCCTTAAAACCGATAACCTGAGCCAAGTATATATAAAATATTAATACTTTTTTCGTTTACATTGTTACCATCTGTTGCTAGACCAATGTGTGTATATGTGTGTACATGATTTGATTTCTAATATGACACTGTAGAGAGTAGTGAATGAAGATCATAATCAATTTAAGGAAGGGTCGACTCAGCACAAATGGAGATTTCCATATTAAAAGAACTTCCAGTCCACAGCAAGGCCTTAATTTCACAGAAATGAGCGAGACGGTACTATGTAATTGCAAAAAAGGCAAACGGGAGACCCAGCTATTGGTAAGGTAAAATGTTAATGACAATGGCTTTAACATTATGTGAAGACACGGTAGACAGCAATTGATGTATGATAATGAAGTACACTTTATTTGTGCAAAAGACGTTACATGTAAAAGCCAGAACAGCCAGTACATGCCTATTGTTCTCTCCTCAAGTCCACGTACATGCTTGTATTTACATGCAGAAATATCATTTTAAAGGTCATACTGATAAAAGAAAAGTTATCACAAAAAATAGAATTTTTAAGAATATAAGGTGACACAAACAATTTAAAGAGGTTCTAGGGGAGGTTTAAAAGTGAGTCAATTTTTTTAGGGAAGTGCTATTTTGATTCTACAGTGAATGGGAATCGGGAAATTAAAAAGAAAAATTTTGGTATCATCGAGCTGTTTCGAGCTAACACGTGTTTTAACTATGAACCTTTTTTGGCACTTAAAATTCACTTCAAGATTTATTCATTGTTAGACTCATTCGTCTGTTGGTGTAAACAAACCTAAGGAATACAAATCAAATATTGCATGAAATTAGATAACATTTAGTAATTATTCTTCATACAGATATAAAAAAGTGTTTTGAGATTTTTTTTACCTTGTAATGGAAATAATAATGACTTTTGGCACTTGATATATGGAAAAACTCATGATATCGATTTCCAGAGTTAAAAATACATATTTTAGAAGTGATGGTCAATTTCTTAAAATTCTCGTAATATTCTGAGTCTTGTCTAAAATTTAAAATGGAACTTTGAAAGTAGAGGATTTCGGTCTCAAATTTTTAATATTGCCAAAATAAGATTTTTTTGCACAGAATTTCGAGAAAATTTTTAAAAAAATATGTATTCTGTTTTTGGAAAACATATCTCAATCAAATTAATAAATAACAATAGTTGAACTAGTTTCCAAGTTCTCATCTACTTTTTAATTATAATTTTAAAACCTTAATATACGAATCAGGGGTAATACAATAGACGGTTAATACCGGATGAAATAAGAAAACTTCTAAAAATCATGCTTTTTCATTAATCAATCTTCCGCCACAAAAAATAGTCCCAACCAAACCCTTTCAAAATCTGAATTGACACAAAATTTTTTTCAAACTGGACAGGGTTCCGTTGTAAATATGTAATGTGTTTGCACCGATGGGGTGAGTAATGAACCAGTAATACTTAGTGATAGCGTCCTGCGCAGTTGTTCTCAAAAGCTCACCCTACAACATCTTTAAACTAACTAAAACATAAAAGCGTTTCTAATACTTGTATTATGTTATCTTACAAAAATCTTTTACAGCTCTTTAATATGTGTGCGTGGACTTCATAATGAATGTTTAGTTTTCTTTCATAGACAATTACAAGCATTATACTATTAATAATGTTTGAAGTTAAAGGGATGTCGTGATTGTTCATTGAATTGGAATATACTTCCATGATTGATATTTGGAACAATTTATAAAATCTTGGAATTTCAAAACTTTATTTAAAGTTCCCATATTAGGTAGGATTAAGATGCACAGGAAAAACTCAGTTGGTTCTCACACGCTTCCAAAATAGATGCAATTTTACTTTTAGGCCATGATCATCATCTCTGTATTACCACTTGAACAAATTGGAAGTAGACAAAAGACGGCGGTCCACGCACTCCAGAAATGTCGTGGTGGAAATGGCAGTGTACACAGACAGCATGTACACAGAGCGGGTCCTATCCAAAGACACGGCCAAGAGGATAGAATTGATGATCTTGAAATATAATGGGGTACTGTAAACAGATTTGAATTTTCACCGGATGATTTTTTTTAAATTTGTGTAAAGATTAAATGTTTTAGAAGATTGATCCTATTCGTTAGATTAACATTTCACTTAAAATTTTTAGGAAATCAGATTCTTTTCAGAAACAACCATTTTAACCCATCGATAATGTTATAAAGCTTGTCTACTCATGAAATTGCGAAGATAACGAACAGTGATCAATGTCGTAAGTCTCAACAGAATACATTTAACAAGAGTTGGGCACACAGGACCCTTGGATACACCAGGGATGGGATCAGGTGCCTAGAAAGAGTAAGCATTTTCTTGTTACCGGTCACACCCGCTGTGAGGCCATTCACCGCATACAACGTCACACTGGAGTCGTCGTCACTGTGTGACACGAGGGCTATACTATGAAACGGAGAAAACACAGTATCGATGAGTTTGAAAATCGATTTGCTTATAAAATACATATTTCCGCAAAATCATAGTGCATATATGTCGTAGATATACCTTGACCATTACCGAATTTCAGAAACCCGTACTTAACTCAAACTCTTCGATCGCGTTTCACGAGTAAATCAACAACATTGAATTAATTATTTAAACTCGCCCTTTCGGTCATTAGTCTCTTGGCATATTCTAAAATTGCCCTATCTGTCAGAAACATAACAGTACATCGTTGAACGCAAAACAAATATTCTTACAGGAAGATCTCCTCACGTGCAAAAACAGTGACGACTCCTCGGTGTGACTTTGTATGCGGTGCCATTGTCTTGATCAGGTAACGGAGTAATTCGTATTCAAATCTGTGTACGCCTTAACAAGTACTGTGAAACACGTTAGACAGCATTTACTCAATGGCAGGTTGTATGGGGAATCGCTTTGACATTTGCGAAATGCAGTCTTTAAGCGTTTTAAGTACGTTGACATCCCTGCAACAACAACCTGTTTGTAAATAACCTGCTCGATTTAAAAAGTGATTATACACAGAGCAAGCTCTTGTGCATCGATAAATGGAGAGACATACACACATTAAAGCAGGTGATAATAGAAACAGAATGTTGATACATAGATATTGGACCCGGAAGTTGACGATGAAGAAGCTGAAATCGTCCGTTTGTTATAAACTTGAGTTAGAAGTGTTCGTCACATTGTTGCTTTAGGTACAATATGAATGGTCCCGCTACAGCGACCCTGGGTTATAACGTCAGAATTCAGATCAATACATTGGGTTTTTGGACAGAAATCCGGTGAGATTTTACATTATAAATTCAGGTCCTGTAATAGTACTAGAATCAATCAATTGGATACGCCTAGAGTGTACAGCGAATTATGAACACACACACACACACACACACACACACACATATATATATATATAATACCCCATGTGATCTCACTTTTCTATTATTATACATATTGAGGATTTCGTAATATTTCTGGTACAATTTTCTCGTAATGTTTGAAGCTTTATTCGCCATGGCGTATTTTGTTGTTGTTTCAATTAAACACAACTTCATATTGTGTTTGATTTTTTCAGTCATTTTACAATATGTCGTCCATCCTCAGCGTTTCTTTAAGTTCGTTTTGTACTGGAATGAGAAACAACCCTATTCTTATGATCTGATCTTTCTTCACACAGGGAAGTAGAGAATGTACAAAGATACCATCCCATATCACCGTCATCCTGTTTAAAAAGATATTCTGTCGTGTATAAAAATGTCGACAAGTTACGGATATTGATTTTAATGGTGGTAGTAAATATTTTAGGAGTATATTAGAGGGATAAAGTATTGTGTTTAAAGATGCAATTTAATTCAGAATGAACACTGACGTCACTGGGAGGGCGTATCAGTCAGTGCTTGCAACCACTACTTCGGTGCGGGGTGGAAAGTTCCGCCTCTGTCTTTGAAGTACACTAACAGCTCATGAAATAGGACATAGGTACTTCAATTAACTTCTATGAACTGGATACGACAAAATATTTTTACACATCTCTTATAAATCGTAAGTTATATTGGTTATATTAAAAATTACATTTACATCTTAAAGGAATTATTGTATAGAACATTGAATTCATTACCATTTAATTCTGACTTTACTGTTTTGTTTTTGGTACTTCTGATCCCGTTTGCAATAAGAAATGATTAAGTTAATCATATGTATTTTGCCAGTCTTGGAATGTACCATGATAACATAAAAGGGATGTACCGGAAGTGATATAGGTCTCATGGAGGATATGGAGCCGGATGGAGTTCATGCAGTACAACGATCTTAATTCATTTTACAGTAAGTTCATCTTATGCAATATACTTCTGGAAAATCTATAGTAGTATAAGTTGCATACATAATGTTATCTTTGGTTAAATCATTGGTATTGTTGCCTTATTAGGATTACTCCATTTTTCTGATCAAGATAGAAACTCAGAGCGAGTGTGACCATCGTCAGGGGATGTCATTCTTCCTATAGCTAGGATCTGATACTAACGAGAGAGAGAGAGAGAGAGAGAGAGAGAGAGAGAGAGGAGAGAGAGAGAGAGAGAGAGAGAGAGAAGAGAGAAGAGAGAGAGAGAGGAGAGAGAGAGAGAGACCCTTTATATGAAGTGTTTATTCTCCGTCATGTTTTCATAATTCCATACAACGCGATATCTGATTGGTCTAGACAGTCACGTGGAAGGGAGGTAATAAAACTTCGTATCTCCTCCAACATCGTATCTCCCTGCATCAAGTTCCGCCCTTCGGAAGCCTAATGCATTTTACCACAAGTGTTATGTTCGTTAAACAAAAACTCCCGAGAGAAAAACGTCACAAGTAAGCTGACGTGATACGTAAACAATGTATTAGGTTCCATCTTCCCAGCTCTGATGAAATTAACGATCCTTTAGCAAGTAAGGGCACGGCAAAGACAAAAAGAGTGAAATGTTTAAAAGATTTTTTTTTACAAGATACTGAATTACCTGTAAATGCCGATATCCACGATTGTTCGAAGGATGTCGGTCTCATGAACTAGTCTGTAGACCTACCGTGTTTTGAAAGCATTTTATGTTTGGGTGAGAAAAACTAACGGAAGTGTCTTTTTAAACACTCGAAATTAACGGATGTATGTTTCAGTGGATTCCTTAATTTTGGACCATTGATTTTCTCTGACACTTGTAACGTTGCCATTAAAATTCTTTTCAGAAATGACAGCGATATATAGATCTAGTAGGTTCAACTAGATTCGAGTTTTGAATAAACTTGTCATTTCTACTTTGAAGCTATTTTTTTAAATCTAGGATACTTATTGCAGATGCATGGTAGCTCACGTTAATATCCATCTACAATTCTGCATAACTGAATTATTGTTAAAAAATGATTTCCCTGATCAATTGTTGTTTAACCGAGTGAAGACTCCATTAGAAATCTACCATGTAGCCTTGCTTTGGTTCGGTATAATAAACAATTTATTGTACAGCAGTTCAGGGGATATGAAGATTTCCAGTAAGTGCTCTACCAAGCCTCTTTCCTTACTACTAACTACTATAACAGCTGTTAAAGAGTCACTTCAGAGATACTGTTCAACTACATATTCCAGAAGTGGTGTCTCAGATGTGAATTCTCAAAAACTCAAAAGAGTTTTTAGAAAACTTCAAGTCACCGATATTTTTCTAAAATTGACTGCATCAAAACGTATGATTTCTCCACACTTTATACAACAATTCTTCACGACAAACTAAAATCTAAGCTTTTTCAGATAATTGATAATTGCTTTTTGAACAAAAACGGCACCCGAATATACAAGTTTCTGGTCGTTGGGAAAAAGATACATATTTTGTCAATCTGTTGGTATTCCTATGGGCACTAATTGTGCCCCCTTATTGACAGATTCATACGAAGCAGAATTTGTTCAAAACTGTTACGGGATAAAAACAAAAAACTTGCCGTGTCCTTCAACCTTACTATTAGGTATATATATGATGTCTTATCAATTAGCAATCATAATTTTCACAATTATGTCCATTAGATATATCCTGACGAACTCGAAATAAAGGACACCACAGAATCTAACAGATCTGCTTCATATTTGGATATTTTACTTAATATTGAGTCTAATGGCAGATTGACAACTACATTAATTTATATGATAAACGTGATGACTTTGACTTTGCAATCGTCAACTTTCCTTTTCTATGAAGTAATATACCACTATCACCTGCATATGGTGTGTATGTCTCTCAGTTGATTCGATACGCAAGAACATGCTATGCGTATGCGGAATTTTTTAAAGCGAGGCCAACTACTAACAAAAAGTTGTTGTTGCAGGTTTATAACGAATCTCATTAAAAGTCATCATTTCGCAAATTCCTTGGTCGCTATAATAACGTTGTTTGCGATTACAAATTACAAAGTCATTTGTTGACTGATTGTTTCATACCCTCTATTAAACTGTCATTTTCGTACTAGTTTGACGACGGGTAACCCCGTTTACTTTATTTCGACTAAGTGCTCACGGCGGGTGTGAACGGTCAGCAGAGGATGTTTACTCTTCCATGGCACATGATTCTGCCTTCACTTTTGTCGGAGGTCCGTGTTGCCTACATTCGATTTTGTATATATGTTTTGTGGGGACTATGATTACGTTTAACACATTGTTTACTTCGCCATTTTATATTCCTTTTGGACGTTGCCCGCGGGGAATATGATTTTCTAGGCTGAATAAATCTTCATATCCCCCTCACTGCCTTGCAATAAATGTATAATATCACTCTGTATACGGCGGAATGTTTTCATCTCTTTTTTTAAGCGCTGAGCGCATGCGCAAGCGCTTATTAGTGGCGTTTTGAAAGGGAAGTCGTCCGGTCAGAGCCTTCTAGTGGTCAACTGTATCGTAAATTTTCAATAGCCTCAGTGCTCAGTACACTCTGGTGTATACGATAATCGATTATATATAGACTGGTACGCTGTCGATGATGGGCGCAGCTAAATCAACAACAGGTAACCACCAGCCATGTTGCTCGACACGGGCGAAAGAAGTGATGAGATTATCTATATTTAGAAAGGGGCTATCCTCAGCTATATATACAATGTACTAAGTCGAAGTCAAGTTTTAAGTAATTAATTGTCAGAAAAAAATGTTTATATTCAAACTAAACTAGGTTAATATAGGAATAATAACAGAGGAGTAAATCTCTTTATTTCTAACAATTTCTGTAGACGAAATATACTGTGAATTACAACCGCAGTAGGCCACTTAACGGCTAATCACAATCAGTCTCGAACTATTTATTTTCATTTATCAGAATCTCTTCAAGAATAAACAAAACCTGAACTCGACTTTGCATTAGAAATCAATTTAAATTGCTTGGATTGGAATGCAGTGTCAGCTAAACGTCAGCTGACCTGATAAGGCGCCTGAGTACAGAGCACAATGCAGTCGTTTGTTTCCAAGTAAAACACGACATCCATCAGTAGAATTAGTGTACATAGATGATTAGAATGTTCAGTCAATTTAATATGCAGTTAGAGTACGTACTATGCAATGTCGCTGTGGTTGTATTATGATAAATGGTTTGATCCGCCTATTTCAAGCTAAAGTTTCAGTTTATTTTTAGGATGCGCACTTGCTATGCGCGAAACAAGTGTAATACACTATTACTTGTTCATATATACAACTTTCATAATTCAACACTATTTTCAATTTTACAAATATGATGTAGCAGCTTAACAATATGATAGATGAATAAATTCCATTTGTAATACATGTATAATTTAATTCAACATGACAATATAGATGGAGTAATTCTTGCTTGAATGTGTCGAGTCGATATGTTAGTAGAATATCACGAAAATACTAGTAGTATTGGCTTGTATCTGCGAGTAAGACGCTTAGCGCTTCTCAGTACTTTTGATTAAGTTTCACTGAGTGACGATCATCATAGTTCATCAATGGTTGTTCCTTGGAGTAGGTGAGAAATGCGCCTTTAATTTTTAGAGTAATTTGATAAGCAGCGTACTTTCATGCATAGAGTAATCGTTAACTTTAATACACGACATTTTTTTAAAGTGTTGAAAGCCTCCGTTAAAGGATATGGTTTGGAAACACGAATGTTTTCCAAAGATTACATTATTATTTACAAGTTTTAATCGTTAAGAGCACCTTTATAGATTGACGGACAGATATGCATCTTACAAGCAAAGAGTAAAATTTTGACTTGGGCATTAGTTTGATTCTCATAATTACAGAGGTAGCCAGGCGCAATGCCTGTTCCGTGAAGACGTGGCCGTCCGAGGGAACATTCGTTATCCACCTCTGATGCCCGTATTGATAGGTAAAATTACGATATTCTATTCACAATATGTAAAAATCATGTCCTTTACATGTACCTATATTCTGTGTATTTGTTCATCTATACCATTTGACGTTTTCCTTATCAAAGTCTATCTGTTGTTTGTAATCAAATAAACTTTCACAATTTTGCTTGCTATCTGGATCCAGACCAACTTGTCACAAAAATATTTAGATATCCAAAAATACACAGATTTGTCCAAATAAAGAACTATGTAGATAATGTTAACCATACGGTGCTAATTTGATGCACCATATGCGCATTTCGACAAATTAGATAATATAAAGAAATATGAAAAAGTTACTGTAGATTTATTTTCTTACATGTAATAAAAAATAATCCTACGAAGAGCCTTCATACCAGAAAACTGAAGGTTGCCTCAGGCATGGCGGGCCAGTTGGGTAGAATGCCGTCCAACGTGTTTCATAGCAATTGTTAAGCCATTCTTTATACACTGATTTTGGCTGTGAATTGCTCCATTTGCCTGGTCGGGACAATGGGCTCACGGCAGATGTGACCGTTCGACAGGGGATGTGTACTCCTTTTAGGCACCTGATCCCACCTTTGGTACATCCAGGGTTCCGTGTTAGCCCAACCCTTGTTTTGTATTCTGCTTGGGACTTGTGATATTGATCACTGTACGTAATATTTGCCTTTTTATGTAGAAAATGACAGGAATATTATTCAAAATCTTAAGATGCATGAGTACAACTGCTAAATTAAATTGCAGACATCATCTATTCAAGTTTGATCAAACTAAGCTAAGAGGCAAGCATATTGTGGATTAGGATTTTTAGATGAACTGTATACCAGAAATCTCCACCCTTTAAGATGGAATGCTACACCAGAGAAATTTGATGTACATGAAAAGTAGAGGATATCTTAAACAATATTTTGAAAATAAAAAAAATCAAATGCACTTCATTTCGTCAAAAAATGCAGTTTTTGTAGAAAGCAATTAAAAAAATTTTAAAACCCTGCTGGAATCGAACCCACAATCTACAGTTAAGTAGGCAACGTGCTAACCTATTGAGCTAATCAGCTAGGCATTTCAATTTGAAATGAATTGGCATATAACCCTTATACTGATATTTTCATCCATGTTTCAAAAGGAAGTCAGCCATTATGAAGGTGTAGAGATCTACCTTAAGATCTGAACAGCCATAGGACAGCAATTTGTCAATAAAAATACAATCATGGAGCCATGGACATCAATTTAGGTTTTCAGGGCGGTGGCTGAATCACAGTACGATTCGTTTAAAAGCCTCTATATATGAATATTTGATTCATACCATATCATGACCTCCGGGTCAGAACAGGCTTTCCATTTTTCGATAGATAATCGAATTTAATGGGTGAGCTGTGTTGCCCATAAATCTCTTGTTCTGACATGTGAGAAGTATTCTTTGAAAATGAATAATTAAAATACTCTCACGAATTTTAGTTAAGGATGAAAATGTTATTTACATTTCATTTAGACATCAAGAGGGTATGTGCATGTTTATTCCTATCTAAATGTCACTAGTGTCAATTGGAGGTTAGAGTTCGATTACCTTAGCACGTGTAATCGGACATTCTTCTGTTTCTAGTATTTCCGTAGTTTCTGTAATAGGTAATTATAAGTTTATTTCTTCAACATTATTCAAATTGCATACTCATTGCACCCCAATACGTGTTTGCTTAATATAGTCCCCCCTAAGTATTCGTTGTATGGCAATAATGTTGAGCATGCAGCGATGAAGATAGTTTGCTTACTTTAACAATATACACATACTGGCGATTTATGCTGCAAATTCAGACATTTTGGTTACTTTATTAACTTGTATCATCTCTTGCAGGCCAGCATTACAGTCTAGATGAAGTCTGTGAGAAATTGTATGGTCCTAACTTCCACTTCCGGACGTTTCCCTACCTCGGAGTAAGGACACATTCCATTTTAGCAAGTTTAAACATTGAAGCTAAGATATTGTAATTCATTGATTACTTGACGCTATTCTCAGAGTTTGACTTCAGTTTATATTACTTTCTTGATAGAATTGCGAGCAGTACAGTTGCGCAAACTTCAACGAAGGGAATTTGTTCGGGCAGTTGTTTACACAGTGGAGAGATATCCCAGGTTCATACTGTGGGACAGGCAAGGTACATGCCGGTAAAATCATATCAACAAATTTGCATGACCGATAATATTTCAATTTAGCGGGATGAGGAGAAACATAATTTGTTTGGACTGTCTTTCTGTCCATGCCGTTTTGATGAAAGACGACACAATCGGTCTCAAACAACATCCCAGCGAACTAAAAATAAAGGACACCACAGAGTTTCCCATGTATGTTTCGTACTTGGATATATTATTGAAAATAGACATTAACGACAAACTAACACCTCAACTTTATGATGAATGGGACGATTTCAGCTTCTCCGTCGTCAACTTCCTATACTTATGTTGCAGCATTCCCTCATTACCTGCATTTGGTGTGTATGTATCTCAATTTATTCGATACACAAGAGCTTGTTCTGCGTACGAGTATTATGAGTTTGTGAATCGAGTGAGGCACTGAGGCTACTTACAAACAAGTTGTTGCAGGATTTCTAATTTCAGCATTTTGCAAATTCTATGTTCGTTATAACGATCTAATTTTCCCAAATAGTCTGTCATTGGTTCAAATGCTGTCTGACGTGTTTCATAGCAATTGTTAAGCCGTTATCTTTATTACAATGATTTTGACTATGAAATACTCCGATTACCTGATCAAGACAATGGACTGACGGCGGGTGTGACCAGTCGACAGCTGGGGATGCTTACTCCTTCTAAGCACCTGACCCCACTTCTGGTGTATCCAGGGTTCCATGTTTGCCGAACTTTGTTTTGTATTTTATTTGGGACTTACAAGATTGGTCACTATTCGTTACCCTTGCTTTTTCATTCACACAACATAGACAGACATAACTCTCAAACAACATTGACAGACGACACAATCATTCTCGAACAACATTGACAGACGACACAATAATTCTCAAATAACACTGACAGTCAACAGAATAATTCCAAAACGACATTAAAATAATTCTCAATCGACATTGATAGACGACATTGCAATGTATCAAAGAACAGACAGGTCACGCTAAAATTCTAAAACAACATAGTCAGTTGTCAATCAGCATAGACAGGCCACACTATAATAATGTATCAAACAGTATAAATAGACAACGTACGCTACAATTTTCTATCAACATTGACTGGCGACGCTATGGTCGTAAATAACGGAGGCAGGGGACGCTATACCATTCTCAAGCGTCGAGACAGGCGACAACTATACCATTCTCAAGCAGCCGAGATAGGCGACACTATGCCATTCTCAAGCAGCCGAGACAGGCGACACTATACCATTCTCAAGCAGCCGAGACAGGCGACACTATACCATTCTCAACTAGCCAAGATAGGCGACACTATACCATTCTCAAGCAGCCGAGATAGGCGACACTATACCATTCTCAAGCAGCCGAGACAGGCGACACTATACCATTCTCAAGCAGCCGAGACAGGCGACACTATACCATTCTCAACTAGCCAAGATAGGCGACACTATACCATTCTCAAACAGCCGAGACAGGCGATACTATACCATTCTCAAGCAGCCGAGACAGGCGACACTATACCATTCTCAACAGCCGAGACAGGCGACACATATACCATTCTCAAACAGCCAAGATAGGCGACACTATACCATTCTCAAGTAGCCAAGATAGGCGACACTATGCCATTCTCAAGCAGCAGAAACAGGCGACACTATACCATTCTCAAGCAGCCAGAACACAGGCGACACTATACCATTCTCAAGCAGCAGAGAGAGGCAACACTATACCATTCTCAAGCAACATACATATTCTCAACAATGTGACTGATGTAAAATGCACTCCTTTTGGAAATAAGTGATAAAGCAAAATGTACTTTATTCCTCCTCCCGCAAGCGCTTTATTGTTAAAATGTACCACCACCATACAGACGGACGTAGACACCAGACATACAAATTTAGTATACGTTGTAAAAATGTACCCGCCACAAGTATCTCTCTCCTTTT
>CAJDSM010040382.1:0-14904 GCA_903981925.1 Ostrea lurida
ACCGTACCCACATTTATACGATAGAATTGACAAGAAGAGTTGTTTTTTCCTTTTTTCAGAATTCATAAAACAACACATTCTACATGTACTTATAACAGAGCGACAGAAAAAAAAAATCACCAGAAACTCGTTACCCAGATTTATTGGATAAGAAGTCGACTCTCGGGAGGAACTTCACTTTTCCAGTGTAGGAAAGGCACGGCTTGTTGCGAGGAGTTGGAAATGGACCAATGAGACTAGGATTATAAAACATTTTGAGCAGACGAGTTTTTGTAATCCTGAGAATCGGTGTACAGTATTAGAAAAGTAAATTGTTGATTTTTCACTGCCTATGACTGACATTTAACTTCATTACACATTACTTTTTAAAGACTGAAACAAGGCGTCTAGCTGCATATAGCACTTACTATGAGATGTTGAAACGTTGTTACAAAATGGTGATAAGCTACAGAACTGGATGGGGGTCTGCAACTAAAATGGCGATGTCGCGGTCATTAGATTTTATCTCGAACGCGTAAATATGCGTCTACTGCAGAGAACAAAATAATCAGCTTTCTGATACAGTGTCCGTTTAGATTATAATGTCTTAGAAAGTGTAAAGTGTAAATGGGTATTACGAATGTAGTTCTGTATTTTTCTATCATATAATAAAAAGTGTGCTTACTCAAGTACTTAATATTTATTTTAAGATACTGGAAATCGAAGATAATCTGGTTAAAAGATAAGTCAGACTATAATCGGTGAGATAACTTATTGGTGTCATATTATATATGCTGTACACGTTTACACGGGTCAAAAGCATTTTCCAATCTGATTAAAATACAAATCGTCTCTTATAAAGCGCACAGCGCAGAGAAGAAAGAACCATGTGCCTGCCTACGTCACAAACAATGAAAATAACGTGAGCAAGGCCAAACGTCATACCAATTTCTTACGTCAATTTTGACGTTGCAATTTGGCAATTTGAAATTTACGTCGGAAACGCGCAGCGAATAGAGGATTAACCCCTAAGAATTAGACTTTTAGCAAACCGCAAAAATCAGGAAGCTTCGCCCCCCCCCATCACTTTGGTTTTACACGAGGCTTTAAGATTTTGGTCCCTGCTTTCACCCACACCCCCACCCCGTAAATTCTGTGGGGAACGCGGGGTTATTCATATTCGGTCTTTTGTCCCTGAGGCTTGTGGAGGGGCAAGAAAGACCGATATGAAATAACCCCTTGATTCCCACAGAAATTTAGTATTATATGCTTCAAGTGATTACAGGCACCTGAGGTATGGATACTTAAAGTACTACCCCCTTCCGATGTTTTTTGTGGCAATAATTTCTCCGATATGTGTGCACACATACCCTCATCTCTGCTTTGATTTATGCAATTGCTTCATGGTTTCTGCAAGCTCTCTTCTATACCATTGTATGATAAGATACATGCAACAGTTTCGGGTTGCATAAATTGAAATATCTAGGGATAAGAGAGCTCACTTTAGCTAGACTGAGAATCCACTCTGGACCACTCATTTTGGAGAAATTTTTGCAGTAGAAAAAAAATCAGAGGGGTGGGTTGTGGGAAGGGGGGGATTAGCATCCATATTTCTGATGCCTGTGGTATTGATATTTTCACACTGACTATGAAACATCTAAAATGGTAAATCTCTTTTAAGATACATGTGGATTTGGAGGGTGGGGTGAGAACTACTGTATAAGTTCTAGTATGACCTTGAGATAGACACAGTGTTTGTATTTAAAATAGAAATGTAATTAAGTTTTTAAAAGTTTTAATTTAATCTTAATGAAAACTAAAATTAGTTTTTTGTCTGACATTGAACTATTGATCTTTCTCCTTATTATGCATAATAGAAAATCAATATCATGAATTCTGTTGATCCAAGCATGTAGCAGAGGGGGGGGGGGGGGGGTGTCCCACATCTAACTTCTTTTTTTTTTTTATTATAATATATCATTTACATTTCCCATTAGTTTTTTTTTAAAAATTAACAAAATCTGCTATTCTTATATGTATACAATGTTTGATTCACTGGCTGGTTTGCCTTAATTTTTATAGCAGTATAGTACTAGTATAAATCCTGGTTTGAGTAAATGACTTGATCTTCGTACTGAAGAGGTGAAACTGCATGACCACTTGACTATATGTTTTGGAATGATAAATATACAAGCATCTTTTTTTTTGTATATTGTAGATTTATGTTCATCTTTTTGTGTATTGTAGATTAAAGTTTGTTTAATTCATGGCTCTGGGACAAGATGATGCCAAAATAAGGTACAAACTTTCAGAGTTTATTTTGTTGTGCCTGAAAGGTGATTGTGGTAAGTGATATGGTTCAATTTTGTTGTGTTTTTTTTTCTAGCCTGTCTTGTGTAAACTGTTCACATTTTATTTTGAACTAACCTGAGCTATAATCTCAAGTGAGCTTTTCTGATCACCTGTTGTCCGTCTGTCTGCTCATCTGTCTGTAAACTTTACAAATTTTTTACTTCTTCTCCAGAACTACAGGGCCAATTATAACCCAACTAGCTATAAAGCTTCGTTTGGTAAATGGGATTTAAAATTGTTTAAATGAAGTGGCACACTCTTTTCAAAAGGGAGCCCTGATAATGAATTAGTGAAGATACATGTAATTGGCATCTTATAAAGAACTTGTCAAGAACCAGTGCCACTGAATCAGAAAAGACATAACTTATGTGAAAGCTTTCTTGAAATGAGTGGGGGATTATAAGATTCATTGTTCAAGTCATAACCTTGGGGGTAGGGTGGGGTTACAATTGAAGATAAAAGTTTTACACATGGGAAAATATAGGAAAAAACTTCTTTTCGAGAACAGTGCTCCCGGCCTTGATGAGTCATATCAATATGCAAACATCCTCAGGTAGCTCATTCAAATCAGGGCTGTGGAGGGTAAGGTGGGGCCACAATAGGGTGAATTCGAGGCTCTGTAGAGGGTATAGGTGGGGCCACAATAAGGTGAATTCCAGGTTCTGTTATCTGTAGAGGGTAAGGTGGAGGCCACAATAGGGACGATATTCTTAGCTCTGTGAGTACAGGTTGTTAGGGTAAGGTGGGGCCACAATAGGGTGAATTACAAGTGTCTCGTAGAGGGTAAGGTGGGGCCACAATAGTGTGAATTCAGTTCTGTAAGGGTAAGGTGGGGCCACAATAGGTGAATTCAGGTTCTGTTATGAGGGTAAGGTGGGCCCACAATAGGTGTGGAATTCAGGTCTGGAGAGGGTAAGGTGGGGACCACAATTAGGGTGAATTCAGGCTCTGTGAGGGTAAGGTGGGGCCACAATAGGGTGAAATCCGGTTCTTAGAAGGGTAAGTGTGGGGCACAATAGAGTGAATTCAGGTTCTGTAGAGGGTAAGTGGGGGCAACAATAGGGTGAATTCAGAGTTCTGGTAGAGGGTAAGGTGGGGCCACAATAGGGTGAATTAGGTAATTCTGTAGAGGGTAAGGTGGGGCCACAATAGGGTGAATTCAGGTCTGTGTGAGGTAAGGTGGGGCCAAATAGGGTAGAATTCAGGTTCTGTAGAGATTAAGTGGGGCCAACAAATAGGTGAATTCAGGTTCTTGTGGAGGGTAAGGTGGGGCACAATAGGGTGAATTCAGGTTCTGTAGAGGATAGGGTGTGGGCCACAATAGGTGAATTCAGGTTCTGTGGAGGGTAAGGTGGGGCCACAATAGGGTGAATTCAGGTTTGTGGAAGGTAAGGTGGGCCACAAATGAGGTGAATTCAGGCTTTGCGTAGAGAGGTAAGGTGGGGCCACAATAGGTGTGAAATTCAGCTCTGTGGAGGGTAAGGTGGGGCCACACTGGGTGAATTCAGGTTTCTGTAGAGGGTAAGGTGGGGGGCCCACAATAGGGGGGATTCAGGTTCTGTAGAGGGTAAGTGTTGGGGTTCACTTTGTAGGATTCAGGTTCTGTAGAGGGTAAGGTGGGGTTCACTTTGTAGCTCCCAGGGATAAGATCATAGCAGGGGATTAAAGTTTCTCATGAGAATAATTATACAATAATCTTTTAACTATGAACAGCTAAGCCATGGTTATGGTGTTGTTGATAGGCAATATAGTAGCTCCTCAGGTTAGTGCAGATACAAATTTGACGAAATCAATTTTTAAAGATGTACGTGATATGATTCTGGGCTGTGTATTTATCATGGAAGAATGCACTGAGTTGGGAATGGGTTAATGATTGTAACTGGCTAGACAATGTACATAATATATAGTGTTCAGGAAATTGAAAATACAGGAGCATGTGAATTCTGATGCTTCATGTTGGTGTAGTCCATGAAGTGTGTTAGCAGTTCATACTCTCATGTACAGTCGAACCTTGTTATCTCGAACTCGATGGGACCAAGAAAAAAGTTCGAGATATCCGTGAATTTGAGATATCGAGGGTAAAAATACTAAGAAAGTAGGTGGTTGGGACCTCCAAATCAGTTCAACATAGCCCTGGTATTCGAGATATCAGAGTTCGAGATATCGAGGTTCAACTGTATTTGGAATTCTCAGCAGTTAGATTCATGGAGATTCATACATGTACACATATTGTTTACAACTGCAGTGCGTTCATGAAGAAATGGCTATCATTTACAATTTGTAAAAATGTGAAAGGCAAAAACACTGGAAATGTAAATATCTATGAAGGATATTAGATATATTTTTATTCATTTTGTTGATTACAACCATAAACAATTGAATTACATCAAATACTTTATAGATCACAATAAATATTTTAATTTTATTTCATCAGGTTTGATTTTTCTGTTTTAGCTAGTACAGCCTTGTAACACAGAAGTGGAGCATTATGGAGAAAAAGGAGTCAAATGAAGCTCCCCCTCCTCCTCCTCAAGCCCCTCCTCCTCTCCTTCCCCCAAAAAGCTCCTCCCCCTCCTCCTCCTCCCCCTCCTCCTCCTCAAGCCCCAGCCCCACCACCTCCCCCACCAGAAGACTTCCTGAACACTGATGCAGAGGAGGACATGTTGGATCTGAATGAGTACACAGAGTCATTAAACATACTACCAAAGTTTAATTCAGCTCCTGCTGCCCTCCCCAAACCCAAAAAGAAGGAGGCTAAGAAGAAGGAAACTATTAGTAAGAAGAAAGTTGGTTTCAAAAATGTTGAGGTAATTATATATGCAGAATTAGGATACTGTGGAATCATCATTGTTCGTGGGGGACCAATGTTCGTGGATTTCATGGGTCACTCTTACCCACGAATTTACATCCCCACGAACATGCTTTATTTTCCTTTTAATCTTTAGAAATATTATGTTGTTCAAATTATTTATCAATAACCCACGAAATTACGTCCCCACGAACCAGCAAAATTTTGGTTATCCACGAACATTGATCCCCACAAATTAAAATGATTCCACAGTATTTGTGATTATGATAAACAATGATGAGTTGAATCAGTTCAATACTAATGTAGGGGATTCATGACACCTATGATAAGAACGGCTGTAAGGCATGTGGTATAGATATGAAAATGAACCTTCAAATTGCTATGATATGTAATTTCATAAGTCTTATAATAGCATTCTTCATTATGTAGTGTGTGTTGATTTTTATGATAGTCATTGTGTATCTATGACTACCTACCTGTGCACTGGGAGTGACTGGATCTTAAGCAGTTGGATTTAATGCATTTGTTGTAAAGACATTGTTTCTGTTCTTTGACAAGAGATATAATATCAATTTCTTAAAATACATTTTCACTCATGCTTGGAAATATCTTCCTTATATTCATGTACCCTTTACATCTACATGAAATTGTGTTACAGTAATTTTCAACAGCAAAAAAAGCAATTAATCTCAAATTTTGACATTTTGTTTGAAAGTGTAAAGATAATATAAAGCTACTGTTGTGTATTGCATATTTTGATTTTTAGGCACTTGAAGATGATATAGAAAACCAATTGGCATTACCACAACAACAACTACGGAAAAAAGTCACCGGCCTTACAGTTGATGAACGCCCCACAATTAAAACAGAGGACCTGCTTCTGGGTATAAAAAGATTAAAGAACACGACTCACAGGCTAGCTAAACGTAAGTCATTATCTCAACTCACAGGCTAGCTAAAAAAGTTAAGTATTTATATCAGATCTCAACTCACAGGCTAGCTAAAAGTAAGTCATTATATATCAGATCTCAACTCACAGGCTAGCTAAAAGTAAGTCATTATATATCAGATCTCAACTCACAGGCTAGCTAAAAGTAAGTCTATATATCAGATCTCAACTCACAGGCTAGCTAAAAGTAAGTCATTATATATCAGATCTCAACTCACAGGCTAGCTAAAAGAAGTTTATATATCAGATCTCAACTCACAGGCTAGCTAAAAGTAAGTCATTATATATATCAGATCTCAACTCACAGGCTAGCTAAAAGTAAGTCATTAATATATCAGATCTCAACTCACAGGCTAGCTAAAAGTAAGTCATTATATATCAGATCTCAACTCACAGGCTAGCTAAAAGTAAGTCATTATAATATCAGATCTCAACTCACAGGCTAGCTAAAGTAAGTCATTATATATCAGATCTCAACTCACAGGCTAGCTAAAAGTAAGTCATTATTATATTCAGATCTCAACTCACAGGCTAGCTAAAAGTAAGTCATTATATATCAGATCTCAACTCACAGGCTAGCTAAAAGTAAGTCATTATATATGAATCTCAACTCACAGGCTAGCTAAAAGTAAGTCATTATATATTAGATCTCAACTCACAGGCTAGCTAAAAGTAAGTCATTATATATCAGATCTCAACTCACAGGCTAGCTAAAAGTAATCATTATATATCAGATCTCAACTCACAGGCTAGCTAAAAGTAAGTCATTATATATATCAGATCTCAACTCACAGGCTAGCTAAAAGTAATCATTATATATATCAGATCTCAACTCACAGGCTAGCTAAAAGTAAGTCATAATATTCAGATCTCAACTCACAGGCTAGCTAAAAGTAAGTCATTATATATCAGATCTCAACTCACAGGCTAGCTAAAAGTAAGTCATTATATATCAGATCTCAACTCACAGGCTAGCTAAAAGTAAGTCATTATATAATCAGATCTCAACTCACAGGCTAGCTAAAAGTAAGTCATATATATATCAGATCTCAACTCACAGGCTAGCTAAAAGTAAGTCATTTATATATCAGATCTCAACTCACAGGCTAGCTAAAAGTAAGTCATTATATATCAGATCTCAACTCACAGGCTAGCTAAAAGTAAGTCATATATATTCAGATCTCAACTCACAGGCTAGCTAAAAGTAAGTCATTATATATCAGATCTCAACTCACAGGCTAGCTAAAAGTAAGTCATTATATATCAGATCTCAACTCACAGATTAACCAAAAGTAATCATAATATCTCAAGAGCTCAATTCACACGCTAACCAAAAGTAAGTGCATAATATCAAAGATCTCAACTCACAGGCTAACCAAAAGTAAGTCATAATACAAAGATCTCAACTCACAGGCTAACCAAAAGTAAGTCATAATATCAAAGATCTCAACTCACAGCTACAGGCTAACACCCCCCCCCCCCCCCCCCCCCCCCCCCCCCCCCCCCGCCCCCCCCCCCCCCCCCCCCCCCCCCCCCCCCCCCCCCCCCCCCCCCCCCCCACACACACACACACACACACACACACACCGTCTGTTGGCTCAAGACTGACTAACAATTAGGAGGATCAATATGGAATTCATATGAAACAGTCTGTCTGTTGTAAAAAAAATGCATGCTTAAAACGATGATAAACTGTGAATTTACAGTTGAACTTTGATATCTCGAACACTGATATCTCGAATACCATGGCTATGTCAAATTGGTTCAGAAGCCCCAACCATTAATTCTTTATATTCTAACCTTGAATCTTCGGATATCTCGAAGTTCTTTCTCAGTCCCATTGAGTTTGAGATAACAAGTCTTGATTGTATTTATAACTATATGCGTGGGGAAAATTGATGCGCTTATTATGTTGCGTAATTAGTGAGTTTCCCTCATGTTTAAATAACCACGTTTACAGTATTGTATACTCATCATGTGTAATAGGTGCTGTGTCAGTGAGATGTGTATGTTTTTGTATTACAGGAACAATTTCCCGTGCCGATATTTACGACAAATTCACGGAAACGGACTTCATTCCTCTTAACAATACTATTGTAAGTTGATGTGGCCAATCTACTAATATTAATCAATTCACAATTTCATATGTATATAACATATTGCTCATTTAAATTTTTTTTCCAATTCTTTTTTATACGCCTGTCTTCAGACGAGACGTATTATGTTATGGCCATCCAAAATAGTTGTCCGGGCCATAACTTCTGAACCTCTTTGTAAATTTGAACAATATTTCAAAGCATTTTTGCCCTGGGCTTAAGGAAGTGTCATGATCTTGATCCAAGGTTATTGGTCAAAGGTCAAGGTCACTACACACATAATGTTTAAACATTGTCCGGGCCATAACTTTTCACCATGTGCATGGATTGGAATAATATTTCACAGAATTGTTGGTCTAGACCCAGAGAAGTGTCATGACCTTGAGCCAAGGTCAAAGGTCAATGCCACAATCCACATAGTGGTTTTAACATTGTCTGGGCCATAACTTTTCATTGAGTGCAGGGATTTGAATGATGTTTCACAGAATTGTTGCCCTTAGACCTAAGGATGTTTTGTGACCTTGAGCCAAGATCACTGGTCAAAGATCAAGGTCACAATTCACATAGTGCTTTTACCATTGTCCTGGCCATGACGGGCGTATATTGCTACGTTGGCGTTGCTCTTGTTTTTATTGTATTTGTCAATTTTACTTACAGGTATGCCAAAGGCCTAAATTTGCCTCCAAAATCGGCTTTGTATTTTGTTTATGTTCACTTTGATGAGAAGTGTATGCATATATCTGTAATGATTATATTTATGAAAAAGAAATGAAGATATGATGTCATAGTTTCCAGAACCTCACAGCTAAGCTAGCTGCTATGATCTTGAATACAGCCCAGTACGGACATAGTTTACATTCAATGAATATTTTCTCTTAATCTCTTAAAATTGACATTTCTTTCATCATACAATGAATACTTCCTTTGTTGTTTTATTGGGTAATGAAAGTATAGCTAGCATTATGTGGGTTTATTATGAAATATTTTCCTGCAATGCTAGCTACCTTCATCACCCGATTAAACAACAAAGAAAGCATTTATTGTTTAACTCAGTGTATATATACGTGTACTAGTATATATAACGACTCTTGCAGGAAGCTCTATGGAAGGAGAGTCTGGGAAGCAAGAGCGTGATCACACAGCTGAACCTGAGCGGAATAGAACAATTGACTGACATGTTCTTCGGCCTGTTCTGGGAGAGAAAGATAGAACTACCTCATCTTAGTAACATCAACCTTAATGGTAGGCACTGTATTACAACACAGATATTAATGGAAAATCACGAAGCAAAACAGCACAGATAACGCTAGGATCATCAGATTGGATGTACATTTTCCTTATGGTAGTGAGCAGCCAAGTACCATATATACTCGCCTATAAGTCAGTTCGCCTATAAGTCGGGATGTGTTTTTTGAGATCATTTTGAAGGCTATTGTCCTTGACCTGCGTATAAGTTGGTACAACTTTTTGCCAGAATCGGTTGACCATCTCAGATCAAAGTTACACTGATTTTGCCCCCTGTTTCAAAAGCTATTTTGAGAAATGATGCTGAACATGATATTTGATTATTCTTTCTCCAAAAATCAATATCATATGTCAATTCTCTTATTATTTACCGGTGTTTAATAACATTTTTTTAATTTCTATATCCAGACTAATTTGTCTGGATGATGATCATGATCATCATTGGAGTTGATTTAAAATTTGGTACATTTCGCCGGCTAGATAAATACTGATCTCCCTAGGACTCCCCTATAAGTCGGACATAGACTTTTGGACCAAAATTTTACTCCCCAAAATCCGACTTATAGGCGAGTATATAGATACGGTATATTTTGAAAAGCAACATTGTAAATTTCTCAATTTATACTTTTATTAGAGTTAGATTTAAATCTATCTTCAAATTAATGTTTAACAAAGTCTTCCAAGAACTAACATTTTATTAATATTTGAGAAAAATAATTTTGCGAATCCCTCTGACTTGCAAAAGCGCTAAAAATTAATCAACAGCAAAAATAACTAGATTTATGGTATGTGATTTAAAAAGTACACCGTTAGAGCCATTTTTTGACCTTTATTTTGAAATTTGATTACTATTAATATTAAAATATTATTGATTGATTGATTATTTACTGTTTTACGTCCCACTCAAGAATATTTCACTCATATATGGAGACGTCACCATTGCCGGTGAAGGGCTGCAAAATTTAGGCCTATGCTCGACACTCAGGGCCTTTGAGCAGGGAGGGATCTTTTTCGTGCCACACCTGCTGTGACACGGGACCTCGGTTTTTCCGGTCTCATCCAAAGGACTGCCCCATTTAATCGCCTCTTATGACACGCAAGGGGATGCTGGTGACCTATTCTAACCTGGGCCCCCATGGGTTTAAAATATGATTGAGTGATGATCCCTTGAAACTATTAAAGATGGGGTAATTTTTAAAAGGGAGTAAAAAAAGGGATAAATCTTTAAAAATTCTATTAGGAAAAGGTGACTAAGGTGATCATTGTGGCCCATGGACCTCTTGTTTAAGAAATAAGAAATGAATCTTATATTTTTTCGGGTGATGCAGGTATCAACGAATTTTAGACGGTAAAACTCATCAATGCGCGAAGTTTTACCGTCTAAAATCTCGGTGATAACCTGCATATCACCCGAAAAAATATAAGATTTATTTCTTATCATTTAATTTTATATTACAACAACAAAACAATGTTCAATAGACTTCACTGGTTGTTCAGGTACGTGATCGATAAATCACCTCAATTCTTAAAAGGTGTTTTAACCAATCAGAATCGGCGCTAGGTGATCACGTGAAATAAAATTAAATGATTAGAAGGTATTACAATATTTCCAGATGTAAATATGTAAATTTCTATATCTATTTTGCATGTTTAGGTTGCTGCAATTTGACAGATTTTGGCATATACTGGATCGTCCAGAATTTACCCCATGTGACATCAGTAAGTATGCAGCAAAAATCATACGAAACATCGATCTTTATACAACATTTACATTTCCAATGTTTTTGATACATGTATCTGTACAAGTTGATTTCCGTCTATTTCCTCATGAATGTATTGCATTTGTGAACTATGCTTATATCAATCTTTCCTTGATTATCTTAATGAATAGCTGGGAATTATGACAAATTAATGTTAACGATAGTATAGCTCATTTTGGTGAATTTTTTTTCTCATCCCGATTCATCCTATTCCTTTCGACTGTAATAAAAAGAGATACATGAATGATATTTTTCAACTCACAAATGACTGTATGTTTGTTGAAAATTACACTAGGAACCAACCTAATATAATATTATTGAATTTTTGTCCATGCAGGAAGCCAAAAATGAAGGTGATCAACATAATATAAAGATTATAATTGTTTAGATTTAGAAATAAGTGTAGATAAATGCATAAATTTGTTATTTTTAACAGAAAATTAACAAAAAATTATTTATATGAGTCACTTGGCTCATTTTGATTCTTTTAAATTTTTTCAACAAATTTCATTTTTGAAAATACATAGCTTTGAAATATGCTGCTATGAAGCATTGCAGGTAATAGCTTCACGCCTTCATATATTTTTAGATATGAAATTTATTTATAATTTTAAAATAAAATGTGTCAATTTATAACAAAATTTGAATTCACTTTTTGATCCTTTCAAAAATAAAAGCATTAGAAAGTTTTAATGATATTTGCCTATAACTGTAAAGACTAAATCACAAAAGTCTGTTAGGCGTATGAATACTCGGCTTATGCATCTCAGTCTTGCGTGTGCAGAAAGAAAACAAAGCTTTACTACCCATTCAGCCTAGAGAAGCTGATCTGACCTCTAATGGGGTTAATTTATTACCAAACAAAACCAAGAAATCAACCCAAATATGAAATTTTAAACAAATCTTCATTTAGTAATTGTACTGTTTCTCTCAAGTGCACACAATTGCACCATTTCTCCAGACTATTTTGTTTTGCCAAAGCAAACTTTTACCAACAGTACATTCTCGGGGCTGCATGAACATCCTATGGAAAATTTTCTAATCCATTACAGTATAACTTGCTTATAATGAACCTGCCTATAGCGAATTCTTATTTATTGCAAAGTAATATTTAATGAGAGGGGAATAATGAAAATTGTATTGAGTATGATATTTAATGAAGTTTGGTTATCACAGCCGCTGGGGGTACGTTTGATTAGACAACACATGTTACGAGTATTGTTAACCAAACACCGTTATCCCACTCCATTGTTCAACTCGAGTCAACACGAGTATACTCCCCAAATTGGCAGGAGCACAAGGAAAAAATTGGTAGCCATGTTGTAAACAACACTCCACGTTTTATTTGCTAGTGTTGTATTCATCTATTGCACATGCGCGTATCAAACACTACTATCACCAGAGTCGTCTTAATCAAACGTGCCCTTTGTGTTCACTTAGGATAATCTGTGTTTACGGTATTATCATTCTATGACATCACATGCATACCATTCTGCCTTAATTTTAAGCTGCATATGAAGGGCTGTACAGAAATCACTGAGCGGTCTGTCCACTACATCACTGATGGAAATATGAATTTGCGAGACTGCCATTTAGTATCAACCAAGTGTAGAGCCATCCCACTCAAATTAGGCAAGATACCATCTGACAATATAATAAAGATACACTGTATAAATATTGAAATTGTTGTTTATATTCTTTGATTTTGTTGTAAGTGTAGATAAAAATTTTTGAATTGAAAATATATTCGTGCCTGAAGGTTGTAAAACTTACTCAAACTTGAGCTCTGTGTGGATCTACTTGTCTGTGCAGCCATATACCAGTGTGTATATATAATTTATATATTACATGTATATTATATATTTAGTACAATTCTTAGCAAGCTCCAACGCAATTACGTTAAGGTCTCCCATAAGAAAATGCAGTGATAATCTGATGTGAAATTACACCTCAAATTCACAATACCAATTTTAATTGTATCGGTGAAATATCGAGACCATACTTTTCATACCTTGACTGCGACCGGGGTATCATACATTTCCCACATACTAATTACCAGCTATGATTACGTAACACTTTATTTTTGGAAAACATCAACAGGCCCTTCTTACATGCCAAATATTCACAATATGCGTGTTACCAACGGAAAATTTACTAATAAGCTCATGAAGATATAAAAATTCTTAACATGAAAAGTTACGAGAGCAAGTGCATACTTTCTCTGAAAATGGTAAAAATCAATACAACATGTTGACAGCCCTCTGTGAATTACCCGAGTTGCCCACAGTCTTTTAGATACCATACCTTAAATATATAAGTAAGAAGTTGCACCCAACACTTTTCAAAAATATGAATAAATGCAGAATCTATATTCCAAAAAAATTGTGTAACTGACTGTAGCAGGTATCGTGAAACTGGCGCATTGTTTACAGGCGATAACCCACTTTATGCAAATGAGTCCATTGTATAGATGCAGAAAAGGGGCGATTTCAAGGTCGCAATATAATGTAGATATTACATTTGCGCATGATGAATATCGAGAATTTGAGAGTGATGCAATACTAAGGAAAAGTGAATTGTATAATAATTTCGCGTTAAATTTTACACGTATACATTTTATCTTTTGTAAGCCGTGGTAAATAAAGACTAAAAGAGACTCTAATATTATGACATTTTCCCTACGATATGACGTTCAACGTATACATTATGACGCAATTTTGCATTGTGACGTCAGATGCCGCGAAGAGCACTGGAGTACATTTAGTACAGTACTGCGATTTTTCTCGGGGAAACCTTAACCTAGCTGCGAAAGCATATTCGAAAAATCTTGAGCATGTACTACATTTGAGTTGAAAATGATTTTGTCAAAGTTTTATAACTATTTAGAGCATGGAGTATGATTATGTTTAAAAAAGTTTTTATAATCTCTAGGCCTAGTGTCAGATGCACTATTTTGAAATGTAAGTAAAATATTTCATTATAAGGTGTTAAAAATAAGTTTGAAGATGTTAAAGTTCTCATGTAAATTGTTTTTTCTGTTGACAGAGAAATCCCTTGGTCTGTTCAACTTTAAGTCCTGCCCGCTGATTTCTCCAACGACCGAGGCTTACTCCATACACCCACATACTCTAATACAGGGGTACTCCAGTAACCAGAGTAAGTTCTTCATGTGCATGCTTTTGTAGGAACTCTGACAAACAAACTAGATTGTATGTAGAATTCCTAGGATTACCTTGGCAAACAAATAAGGGATACCATGGCGTACAATGTCAGTGGTACAAAGTATTTCTAATGCTGTCTTAACAAGCAAAGTAAGGGATTCCCCCAGCAAACAAAGTGAAGAATACCCAAACAAACAAAGTAAGGGATTCCCCAGCAAACAAAGTGAAAGATACCCCAATAAAGTGAGGGATGATACCCAAACAAAATTGGGGATTGCCCTTAGCAAATATAGAGAGGATACCCCAACAAACAAGAGAGGATACCCAACAAACAAAGAGAGGGATACTCCAACAAAGTAAGGAATGCCCCAACAAAGTAAGGAATGCCCCAACAAGTCTGGGATGCCCAAACAAAGATAGGGATGCCCAAACAAAGTGATGGATACCCCAACAAAGTGAGGGATACCCCAACAAAGTCAGGGTTGCCCAAACAACCGAGGGATATCCAAATAAATAAAGTAAGGGATACTCAAGCAAACAAAGTGAGGGATAC
>CAJDSM010040383.1:5993-18056 GCA_903981925.1 Ostrea lurida
TTTATGTAAATTCAGGGGATTGAAACAAAAGGCGAAGTTAACATTGTGTCAAACGTAATCATAATCCAAAAAAACATATACAAAATCGAGTTAGGCAACACGGACCTCCGACAAAAGCGAAGAGGATCAGGTGCCAGGAGATTAAGCATCCTCTGCTGACGTCACACCCGCCGTGAGCCTTAGTCGAAATAAATAAACGGATTACCCCTAGTCAATCTAGAGGAAAAAATGACAGTTCTAACAAAGGGTATAAACAAATCAGTCAACATATGACTTCATGATAATTTGTAATCGCAAACAAGGGTCATATACGACCGTAGAATTTGCGAAATTGACTTTAAACGAATTCTATAACCCTTGCAGCATCAACTTTTTTTAGTAGTTGGCTCGCCTTTAAAAAATCGCATACGCATGCATGCTCTTGCGTATCAATCAACTGGAAGAATATACACACCATAAGCAGGTGATAGTGGTATATTACTACATAGAAAGAAAGTTGACGATTGCAAAGTCAAAGTCATCACGCATCATATAATGTAGTTGTCAGCTTGCCATTAGAGTCAATGTTAAGTAAAATATCAAATATTGAAGCAGATATGTCAGATTCTGTGTGTCCTTTATGTCGAGTTCTTCGAGGATATATCAAATTGGACATAATTGTGAAAATGATGATGTTAAATATAGCACATCAACTATATACCTATAGTAAGGTTGAAGACACGGCAAGTTTTGTTTGTTTTATCCCGTAACAGTTTCTACAAATTCTGCTTCATATGAATACAAAAATAAGTCTGCCAATAAGGGGCACAATTAGTGCCCATAGAATACCTACGATTTGAAACCTGGTCTCCAAAGACTACAAAATATTATCTATAAGAAAACCCAGAACATTATATTGTAATTATCTCAATGGAATAATCTGCTAATTCTGCTTATCAAAACCAAAAATATAGAACGTCAAAATAAAATATAGTTCTGCAATATACTTAACTATGATGGTTACCGTTCCCTGATCATTTCCCATAATAAATGTGCTGATACTGCATTACACCGGATTTGTAATAGTCAATTCGGTCTTCCTTAGATGATTAAAAATGTACTCCTCTAATTGGTTAACCAACTTTATGGAAATTACCATCGAATTGTTTTGTCTTAACTTCATTACTATCAACTGCATTTAAACGAATTTGTATTTAAACCCACATGTAATCATACTTACCACACATACTCTCTTTCAAAAGACGAAATCTCAAAATCATGCTTCAAGGTTAAAAACATTTGTATCCCAGTAATGGACCGGAAAGGAATATAACTACCTTACTGTACTATACTGATTCCAAAACTCATTAAAAATCCTTAGCAAACAAAGATATATGCTGGATCGTAAGTAAATGTTCCACCAATCCCCTTCGTTACTCCTCACAAATATTGACAGCTGTCAACTAATGAAAACTACATAAGCCAAATGGTGGTAAATCAAATGGGATTCTCAAAAAAAAACTCTAAAAACTTCTGGTGAATTAAATCCCAAACCTTACATATCAACAACAACAAAACAAATGACCTTTTCAACACTTTACACGACCATCCCCAAGATAAATTAAAGACAAAGCTTTGTAAATTTATAGACAAGTTACTTTGTAGCAAAATTGAAAAAGAAAATTCTTAGTCTAGTAATCAGCCATTCAAAAAAATTTGTTAAACTCCAACTCCCATCTACAACACAAAGTACTTTGAAGTTGAATTAAAGCAATCTTGACCTCATTACAATATCTTTGTATTTTGCAAATCAGGTCTTTCATCAATCTGTTGGAATTCCAATAGCACGAATTGTGCTCCTTATTAGCTGACCAGTTTTATATTCTATGAGACAGAATTCATTCAAAACTCTACATGAAAAAATGAAAATCTCTAGCGGTGGAACCTTTTAATCACATTCAATATTAACAATGTTATCTATCAATAAACAATGATTACCATTCTTATATACGATTCAATATTATCCCAACAACTAAAGAAATAAAGGACACCACAGAATCTTCCGCAGTGCTGCTTCGGACTGATCCATTATTAACATGCACATTAACGCCCAAACAACTACTCAAACTTTAATGACAAACGGATGATATTCAGCTTCTCCTAAGTTAAACAGCAACATTCCATCATCACCTGCATATGGTGTGATGTCTCTCAACTTATTCAACTAGGGCTGTCTATCGGGTGAAAAATTTTCTATCGCACATATCAATATTCAAATTACTGCAAGTATTTAATATTTTCTCATAAGAATATCAACTATCTTTTTTCTTATTCATGATTTTAAGTAATCGTTATTTTCGCCACAATTAATTTAGAATGCGACCTACTATTTCCGGTAAATGTTTTTCCATCGCATTTAATCAAGATTCTACAGGAAAATTAAAATGTCATTGATTGTATTGTTTAACATCACTCTCAAAATATTTCACTCAAATGAACGCACTGATACCAGTAAAGTGTTAAAAACAACGAACAATAACAAGCCTGCTTTTGGGCATTTATGTAATTGATTTTTACTTACTTACATTGCCTTATATAATATAGATATTTAGAATTTAATATCTTATAATGATAACTATTTGTGCATGTATCACTGCCTTGAAAAAGTCAGAAAAAAAGTTAACATCATACGTACCCCCCCCCCTCTCCCCTTCTTGCTGTAATATTTCTACTGCAGCATCCCTTATAATTAAATTTATTTAGACCTTAATATGTTTTTATATTGACTATTTGTACAGTTCAGTCCTTGAAAAAACTGTCAGGAAAAAAATGTTAGGCATCATACTTACCCCAGCCCCTTCTATCAATTTCTGTATCTTATCTAAAGACCAAATAATCAGTATTTTAATTCATTACCTTATTTTATCTAGCATGATTTAATAATAAAGCTTCTTGGGAAGATCTTCCTATTTAAAGCTTTCTAACAATTTTTGTAAAGTTGAAAATTGTCATTAAGGAAGTTATACTTGTTAAAATGTATTTGAAAAAACCTACATGGCAATTATATAAAAACAAAAATTGTGTGACCCTAAGATACAACTTAAATAATTCTTTTTAAAAAATGTATGTAAAACAGCTCAATTTTTTTTAAAAGATTCCGTTTATTAAACATTCTCAATTTTTCTTCCCAAGTCCGAAGTACATTTTCTGAAAAAAAATCACATTTCCTCGTAAAATCTCAATTTTATTGTAAAAAACCCGCAAAAAAAAGGCCATTGCTTATTATTATTATCATCAAATGTGGTTGGTGCGCGGCATAATAGAATATGATCAGTTTGCGTCTCTAAATAACCCTGCTTAAGCCACCACTACTTAATACATACCGCCGACACGACAAATTGCTTTGTGCCCCTCTCGCTTCCATTCAACTCCTAACTAATAAACTCGCATCATACTATGTGTGCTAAAATTTTGATTTTTGAAAAAAAGATACATGTGTACCCATATCGAATTGGCGTGGTTAAAAGTTACTCGGCGTTATAAGATTTCTTCTGTAGCGATGTCTTTTGTAATGCTATATCTATATTTTTGTAGATATTAAAGAGAAGCCAAAAAATAAAACACGGTAAACTAGAACTTTGCTTAAAATACATCTACCTTTAAGATAGATTTCCGTGCACAGAATACATAAGAATTCAAAAATGTATTTAGCCAAAACACAATATAACTTGTTGCTAACTCCTTTTTGCCTTTGAAGTAGAAAAACTATATCTTAGTGTTTAAAAACAAATCACAGAATCTTCAAGCCATTAAAATGTAAACATTTGATGGAAGAATCCAGTTGAAACTTAATGCCTGACCCAAGCAGCGGCCCGAATAGACCGGTACCACTGGATGAAAAAACGGATCCATACGATATCGTAGAACAATCGGAATACCATATATCGCACAACCTTATAGCTCGGCAGACGCAAGAAGCATAGTTCGCTAGAGCAGTGGAAGCGAGGCAAAGCTACCTACAACAAGCGTGGCCATATATCAACAGTCACGTTTACCAAGCACTTCTCTTTAACGATTACGTAAAAACCCATTATCCTTATGCATTAATACAACAAAATCAGTTATCGAGAGTAGAGAGGCCCTACCATGGAGTCATAGAATTTCTTCGCTAACTTGTATGGTTCATAGTCACCAGAATCAACCACCCTCCTATAACTACCACCCACTATTGACGACGAGGGTGCCGTTGACCGATCAAGACTAGCTGCATCGGCAGCTTAGAGACAGTGCAGCATCTCCACTGAGTGTGCCCGATAAATACAAGGGTCTAATTCGTATCCCGCCCTCCTTACCTAGCCTCCCCCACGCGCTCCGGTCTCCACGCCGTACCACATATGCCATTCAACAAAACTCTTCTTGGTTCTTGCTTCTACCTCCTCTCCACCCGAACTGCACCCACCAGTATTTTGTACCCCCACTTCGTCGTTCATTTTTATACTCGGCTCTTTTAGATAAATCTTCGAGAGTTGAATACTTAAACCTATATACATAAGCACACTACAATTCTGAAGCCATAATTAAAAATAATCTCCGAATAAGTGTGTCCTACAAAAGAGTAGTCGCGAGTGAGACCACATTTATGCGCTACTATTTATGCAAACCATACCAGTAAAAAATTAAAAATTCACTAATTATTAGTCAACAATTGCATACTAAAAGTTCCCTTTATGAGACAATTTCCGTAATTATGGGCAACACCATTATTCCTACCATCCCCACTGGTTCCCCCACTAACCAACATAGCTACAGTCGAAATAAGCCACACCGCCAACCCCACAATGAGTAAAACAGTTACAAATGGCCCCAGGACCTGACTCCAACAATCGTGCAGCCACATCTGCTGGCTTAACCGTAAAGACAGATCTAGCAGAAAATTCAGACATCAGACCGACAAGATAAACAAGACCATGATCACCAGATTACCCCACAACTTATCAATTACTACTAACCGAATTGCCGATATATCAATGGAATAGAGTCATACCACGCAGACTCCTTATCTAGGCACATTGTACACACAAAAGAGAAAAAACTGAGCAAAAATTCATGCAAATCATTAGTCTAATACGCAGCCACTCAGAGACTACGACAATTACTCAGACTACCACATTCCTGAAAACATCGACGATATAAGTAACAAACACCGATGAGAGTATAGAGCAGAGACCACATCCTTTGAGAGAAAACATAAGCAAATTCCGCAATTATTTAAAAACACAACCCTGGTTCTGAGCAAGGAGGTCCCTGAAACTCCTTCTCAAATATAATACTGTCTAATTCAACTAGTGTGCCTCAATGAACATCCCTAAATACCATACTACACACCCACCTACAAAGATGCGAGAAATAATAAATTATCTAATCTCCGTAATCGACCAAATGTTACAGTATACTTATCCTACCCATTGTGTACGGAAGCTATGAGCGTCTGCTGCATGCTATTAGACTACCACTATCACATTGTCCAAACGTTGGGCTCCTAACAACCCTACGTCTTATTTTTATTATTTGTATGGACATATAGCCAATAACATTCCAAACGTAGGCGGCGAACACCAAGAGTCCCTATGTGATCCACGTCGTGTAGTAAATTAGTATAGAGTTACCAATAGTACATAAAAGATAGAGAATTGCTGAGTGAGTAAGCAGAGTGAAGAACATGATACAATAGATCTATCGCAAAGTAAAAAGTTAAGACAAACACCGAGAGGAACTGACTATTCCTTAATTCATTTAGGCTTATTAGTTGCGAAAATAGTGAATAAAAAGAATTCCCAGGTAAGGAAATTGTCAAGTATTAATATGAGTGATTATCCAACGCTCGTTGTGTTTCTTTACATATAAACCTGAACAGTCTCGAAGAATTCGATTATACAGAGAAACACAACGAGTGTGGATAATCATCATATTCAATGACCAACTCCGATACAATCTACAATAATGAAGGAAAGAGTCTTCAGCATTATATTAAAATGATAAAATTATTTACACTATACGTGAAATAATTTTTTGTAAGGAACCTGTTACCAGCCACCTAGGTAGATATTGTCAGTGGTCAGAATAACAGAAACTAGGAACTTTACCTTATAGAAAAATATTAGAATAATAAGACATCTTGATAGAATAAAAAATCATCAGGACTGAGTTAGAGGGACAATAAAAAGTTTCCACTCGGAAACGAAGTAATTCGATTTATCTATTTTCTTATATTTTGCAGCACGACACAGATAATAAATAGAAAAACCGAAAGAAATACAGATTAATTTGCACAATTATTTTTCATCTTTAACGTTCGCAACGAAGAGAATAAATATAATTTGAACGTAGACGCAATATAAAAGAAAACAAAATAAAAAGTACTAGCTGAATAACTCATGTAAAACAAAGCACTATCCCATAATTAAACAAAGAACTTAGCCTTAAACTGCGATGAAAACATAAGGAATAGTGACACAACAATGAGTAAAAGTGGAACATAGAATCAAGATAGATTACCTGTAATAATACACTAATTGTGTAATAAATGTCTAAGCAAAGCTGCCACTCTAGGGTTTCGAACCCAGAAATTTTAATACACACATGTTATTTACATGTGCGACGAGCCAGTCCAATAGTTACGATCGTGTGTCACCAATGTCTACTTTAATAAGAAAAAGTTAAAATATACGAATATAGCACTATATTAAGGTTCTCAAAACCAATTAGATAGTTTACCATTTGAGAAACCGCCACCTAAAAAGAGTGACATATAATAACAATAATTGAAACTGCAATATAGAAACATGTCCCGAAGTGTTACCCTCCGAAAATCGTCCTGTGTTGTGGTGGCCTTCCCGAAAAAACCCTGCTGCTGTATAACAAAAACAATCACCAGAAGATGTGAAAGCAAAAAAACTCGATTACAAATTAATATTGAGCGACGATGAGAAGAATATGCCTTTAATAAACAACGTGAGTCATCACAATAGCAGTATATATATATGTCAGGACTAAACTGATTGACTTGCAACCCACGTTCACAAACGCATACTGCAACACAGACCAATACCGAGTGATATAACCCAAAGGACCAAACATGAATAAACCCTGAGGACCAGACAAAACAAATGATGCATCTCAACAAAAGACAAGAAATAGCACCCTTCTCCTATCCCGACAGCATGAAAAGAACATAGGTAAAAAAACATAAGTGCAAACATGTGGTGCTCAACAATTCCACCAGCAATGCCAGTAAGAGACAATATGCGAACACAGAGTGCAATACAACGAAGGAATAGCTGAAATCCAGGTTAAATCCGGATTCTAGTCTTTCTGCACAGATTCAACTTTCCGAACCACGACAGTTACTCTTTCGATTGGCCTAAACAACCAAAGACGAAAACCGCGACATACATAAAGAGAAACCCAAGCGGTGCCACACTAATCGCTCGGGCCATAATGGAGCGAATCTGGCCCGAGTGAAAGTTTTACCACATAGGGGTATATTAGTGATCGACTAGATCTTAGGAGCCGCCCCTTTAAATAGAAGCACTAGACATTGTAGTACTGTGAGAAATAAGAAAACACCCGTCTCTAATGGGCTCAGAATAATGATCGATCCTCATCATTATCTCGTCGAGACTATTCCTTTAACCATGTTGTACAATCCGCGTAGCTTTATATTTGCCACTCAACATTATGAATTACAAGTATAGAACTTTAAACCGTCTAAAAATAGAGCTGCGTTGGGTCTTTTACTTGACAGTTGACTCATTTAAGTATAATGTTACAGCCGCGATGATCCGCTCGAGGTGCGCGCCGCCTGCCAGATGAGGAAGAGCTAGTCACTACAGTATACAGTATGAGACACTGCGCGAATCGAAGGAAGCGAGAGGAAAGCAGAAAAGGACCAGTATAATCCCAGCGGGAGACAATCGTTGACTGTGTTAAAAAGTGAGCTCTGCGACCCAAAAAACTAACTCTTCTATGTAGTTATATTAGTCAAACGCTAATACATGAACCTGCCCAAGCGGACAGGGATATACTCAAATATCAAACAAGATGATACACATAGGTTCAGTCACGAGGACACCATCGTGTTTATCGTACGAATTTATACTATCTAATTTATAGCTCAGAGGTCTCTATACGCCGTTAACCAGACAAGGCGACAAGATGGGCGATGTTATCATATCTCAGCAAGAATGTTCCCGGGAAGGCCAACGAGACCGTAAGGATAAGCAACCGACCAAACGAACGCAGGACCGTAGTTCAAAGGAGAGAAAAAAAATATCAGTTGAGTAGTAAAGTTATATCACTAGCTATTACAATCGATTTGACTGGCAGGAACCAACATGTACATTTTAGCACGCAACCCCTCAATAGTATGTACTTAAAACACCACAGTAACGCAAGAATCGAGTATTGACCTCGAAAGCTATAAGTGCTTGTGGACTACGACATGACCACTATATGGAAGTATAGCGTGAGGCAGCATCAACAAGCTATCATACTTTAAAATTATTCGTGTTATACTTCCTCATAGCCAAAGTGTACAAAAAATAAGCTAATGTATATCAAATGAATTTTGAAAAATATTTGCCAGAAACAAATGTTTGTATTTGTGGATTTATATGAAATACGTATAAATGAGCTACAAGTAACTTCCGCCTTTTTGTGTTGAACCAAAAATGCTCACAAATCCGACGGAGAGGTATACTATGTCTGTATATGCCAGAAAACTAGCTGAAACCTAAACGGAAGGACAAACTAGGTGTATAGAGAAAAATGTCTTGTTTTGTGACACAAACTTGTATTCTAACATTTATCATTAGACAATGGAAGATACTTGCTACATGTATTTGTAATAATTTGTTAAATATTAATAGTGAAAACAAATATACTATATCATAAGAATCTTGTATGTATCTACAAGCAATTAGATTCTATGTATATTTACTAAAATAGAATAATACTCTCCGAACATATGATAAACTATTCTATAATATATCCTTAATCCCATCGTTAAAATTTACCCTGAGTAAACCGATTAGCTATTAATTATTATGGTAAAATATAATATGAAAACTTTAATATAGTATAATATACTTAGTTTATATATATACACAGTAGATTTATGTGACAATTTATTTAGGTGTAATTCATTATATATGTTTCTCATAAATTGCGCAAATAGGTCACCGATATAACTTATACCATGAGAAAAATTTTGAAATTTAATGTACCTACCAACACTTTGTTAGTGTGAGGAACATTTTGTTTTTAGGGCCAGATCTACAGTTTGAAATTACATCAGAACACAATGAACATCTAAATCAGTCGCAAAAAAAGCTTGCGCTTGCTGCAACTACTGATCCATATTTGACCAAACCTACAACATCTCAGAACAAGGATCATAAGGTCAGCTTGTTCTTATTACCGGTATGATATTATTTTGATCCCTTATTTTTATCTGTGAGTTAGGTCCCTTCGAATCTTAAATATTATGCCAGAAATCCTCAGTAAAAACCTTGTCAGAGCTGATGGCAAAAGAAAAAAAAAAAACAGCAGAACCAAAAGCAATAAAGCCTGCTGGACCGAACGACGAAGACTGAGTAACCGATATATTTCAGAAGAAACTTGTAGACAAGGCTATGAGCAGAAGATCTATGAGCAAGGAACAATCAAGAGACATAGGCATTGTTGTGAGAGTTATGCACATACTTATCGCAGGAGGAATTTTGCATAACCGCTTGAAGGTTGATTTAAATGCGGGGCAGAACAAAAAGTTCAGATAATGACGCAAATTTCTGTGAGTAGAATTAGTAGATCGTTTGTGATTTTCAATGATTTATTCCAAACAATTTTCTTCGTGATTCTAAAAGCAAACGCTGGGTCAGTGATACCCAAATATTGAATGCCCCCCCCCTCCCGTGTGTTTGTGAATTAAATTCAGTTAATGTTGGAGTGATTAAATAGAAATTGTCCTACTGATCCCACTGTTTAGGTAGTAGTTACCCTGTCCCATTGTGTCTATCTCGTACACACAAGATTGATTGTGTATTGTTTAACGTCTAGCTTGAGATTTGTTTTTACTCAGATGAAGATGTCACCATTGCACCGTATGGGACACATTTCGTAAAACAATTTCTCATCAGAGAAGCTTGAAACTTAAAAGTTTGAAAGACAAAGACGATAAAACAAATTTTACAGATCTAAATCTAAGCCAAAAGCTTTGAATGAGGGAGATACTCCTAGGTTTCAGAAATTACCAATATATTGGGACGTTATATTAAAATATATTTTGTATCAAATCGAGACTGTACTATACCGTCTAACTGGGCTTCTGATATCCTCGGGAACTGACGGACAATGCGAGAAGAAAACAATAACATGATATGACGTAAAATAACAAATAGAGAAGCATTCCGATCACTGAACAGTGATTGGTGAGGCAATTTTAATCACTGTTCGTCCATCGTCTGGTTTTCATTCATGATGACTGACGTAATAGTGGCATGTAATACCGTATAAGTAGAAATTTTTAGCGAGACGCAAATTTAGCGTTTTTCTCCAGAAAAAGTGCTATCTTATTTTACGGTGAATAATTTAGCGATTTTTGATCTCTATTTTGTCGAAAAGCTTTAGCGTTCTCCAAACCTCAGCTAATAATGAAATTATATCGTAAATTTCTACTTATACGGTATAAGGTAGATACTTTTTTTTCTTCTTTAAACTTGATCTAACTACAGTTGATTCAGAATGTAGACGGGCAAACATAATGTATCATATCAAACTTCTCATGATAAAATTCAAACATATCAATTTCATATAAAATTTAGCGATTTTAGTTAGCCATCACTATGGCCTGCGATTGGGTCAAGTGCTGTTTGCTGTGTTGCATAGCAATTGTTAAGCCGTTTATCATACACTGATTTAACTACAAATTACTCCATTAACCTGATCAAAAGAATGGGCTCACGGCAGGTGTAACCGGTCAACAGGTGATGCTTACTCCTCCTACGCACCTGATCCCACTTATGGTGTGCACACCTCGTGTTTTTGTATTTTATTTTGGACTTACGAGATTGATCACTGTTCCATATTTTGTCTTGTCATACATGTACAGTACTGATTGATGTCTGCATGAGTAAACAAAAATCAGAAAAGAAATAGAGAATTATTCCAATCACTGAACTGCGATAACTGTTATAATATTCAGCAATAAATTACGTAACCTTGCTTCCATAAAAATGATCTAACTACAGTTGATTCTGAATGCAAACGAACAAAACCATGCATTCTACTGAGATGTCCAGCTAATTCATTCACACATCAATCATTAAAATAATTTCATACGTGTACATTTTCATCAATAGAATTCCCTGTGAAGACGACGGACGAGTTCCATACTTCTCTATCGTGAAATAGAATGCTTATCCCGATATTTTGTTCCGATTCCAAATCACCTAATCCAGTACTTATAACGCCAGCCTCAAATTCTATCACGTCAGCGTCCGTGGTGTTTGAACGTTTGTAGTAATCTAAAACAAATCGTAAGTTATGCATTTCATAAGTCGTAAATATAAGCTTTTATGCACTATACGTACTGAAGGAAATGATTCATGAATTTGGGGATCTCTGAATCGTATCTATTTCTTATTTTACATGCAACAAAACATGTTATTATACCTCATACAAAGAATCACTAGTAAAAGAGAATCTGAATAGTCGAGGTTACGTGGCCGTCGTGTTTACGCTACAACAAATCGTCGTGTTCTACCCCATTGGATATATGTATCTCTTGTTTCACTTTCGTTTCCAATAAAATGCACTAATATGAGTGTTACGAATGACGCAGACAACAAGCATGGTAAGTTTTCATTTATAATGATTTGATGCAATTTGATGATTCGGTATAATAAACATAACATTTCATGTTTTAAAATTCAACAAAATAAGCCCTTAATTCTCAAGCGCGGCAATTTTTGCTTAAAAAAGCTACTTCTTTCATATGTGCCTTTTTTAAAAAGCGCGTTCATTTGC
>CAJDSM010040396.1:0-10491 GCA_903981925.1 Ostrea lurida
TATTTTACTGAGAGTTGCTGTATTACATATGTACTGAGTATAACAGACCTTGTTATACTGAGAGTTGGTATTAGTGTACTGAGTACTAACAGACCTGTGGTATACTGAGCGAATAGAGCTGGGGACACTGCTGGCACACTGGCAGGTGGGGATCTGCTTTGTGTCTCTGTGCAACATGGCCTACAAATAATGAAATCAATCAATGACAACAAATGTAAAATTGTGCATCATTTCTTCAACTCTAATACAGGGCTCTCATTAACTGCAAGAATCTGCGTAATATACGCAGCAAATTTATCTGGGACGCGACATGTTTAAAACGGTGAGTCCGCGGATATCGTCTGAGGACGCGTCCCGAATATCGAGAAAATTCAAGATTTTTTGAAGTCGGGATCGATCTACAAACTATCCGGTCAAGAAAGCGAAAGTGAAACACCAATTTCATTACCGAGAAACTCTTATCATCTTTTATTACGATTGGGACATGTTTTTGAGGTATTCATAGAAATATTACCTTGGTGATTTATCTAGTTCTTGTTACGATGAAATTAAAGTAACACTTTCGGTAGCCATCGTGGCTATGTATTATTCAATAAAGATATTTTTTGTTTCAAAAATTATTGTTTTGATGCAAGTGTACTAGTAAATCGAGACTCAGCCTTATTGTTCTGGGACTCATCAAATTTAGCTGGGACGCAACCTTTCCAAAAATCGTGAGTCCCCGGACTCAAGTTTTAAAAATCCTAGTGAGAACCCTGCAATACATCTATTGATTGTTAATCAATACTCTATTATAAATATAATATGATAATTATTCCAGAAACTGAAGAAAGGGTCAATCAAAATCAATATTGCATATACCGTATATAAGTCTTTTTTTTTAAAAAAAAAGTAAAAATTGACTTTAAAAGTCTTTGCTAACTTGTACTGCATACTGCTTGCTGGAAATATATTTTTCTTGCCGCACAACATTGCGATATTTTAAAAGCAATAAAAAATGAAATGAAAAAGTCTAAATAAACAATAACTATCTACAATAATCATATAATCAAATACTTGATCACCCAATCACTGAAACTGAAATATATAACCTTAAAAAAATTATCACCTTTATATTAATATTATTACAGTGAATAACACGGGGGTTATTGGTAATAAAGATCGAGATCAACATTTAGAAAAAGAAATTCAACTCTTGTTAGAAAATAGTTAAATGATGACAATCTGATAAAAAAATTCCAGTCTGACTGTCAAATTCCTAAAAACTTTTGTGGAAATAGAAACCATCTCACACACAAGGTTAACTCGCATAATTATGTGAGTATTATATATATAATACATGTCACAAAACAGATTTAGGTGTATTTTTTAGCCTCCTTGTGAAATACAGAGAGGTCATAACTTTCTACCAGAATTACGCATTTTGTACCACAGTGAGTTTTCTGTTGTAATTCCTGTGATTGTGTGTAAGCGTATTGAACTATCTAGCTGGCTCCTACCATGGCCACTTGCGGTCGACAATTTTCATGACAATCTGTGCCTGCAGCAGAGCGTACGCCAGTTGCAGGTTCTGTAACAGCATGTTCTAGCCTCCGTCGGGTTGTTCTGGATACACAACTGTAAAACAAATGTCATTCTAGCTAAACTAAATTATCTTCATAAAAATCTGTTGAATGATATATGTATATAGACTTCAGAAAACATGTTATGGATGTGTGTATTAACAGCAGCCACCTTCATCTGCTTCATAAGTTCAAACATCTGCTCGGGGAAGACTGGCCACTGCTTTAGAAATGGCTTCTGGCGCTTTTTCTGGCTCCACTGGGTCTCCATACGGACTCCTGTCAAAAGGGAAAACTGAGAATTGTATTTCAAAACGTCGCTAAAAAAGAAATCATTAAAAATTTTAAATAATTCCGGGTACAATTTATATACTGTAGATTCCTTATTTTCGCCATAGTTTATATCGCGAGTTGACTCTAACATGTCTGATTGCGAGAAGATAAATTCATGATTTGTATTAATGAAGAGTGTTTACATGTTATATTATAATCATAAAAATAAAAGCGTAACATTTTATTTCGTGATCAATGCTATTCGCGAAATTACGCGATTAAAAATTATACTCGCGTTTTAATTATAAATTTACAGTAGACAAATATACAATAGTTAGTGGAGCAACTTCTTAGATCCAATTCTACATTGTACATTTGTACAATCTATCTAAATTTCAAACTCAACAATTTCATAGAACATTTGCATCTGTAGATACTTTACTGAAAATTGTCAAACAATGTGATTTCTATGAATGCATGTGCCTGTTATGGTTCCAGGCAGTACATGTATGCTGCAGTTTGATATTTGGGATTAAGAACTTTGTTGCATTCTCCATTGGTTTCAACTGTGTTGCCTTTTACTGTCAAACTTCAACATACCTCCATAATCGGTCCCCCCAGCGCTTGCTGTAGCCCCTTCATCTCATCCCTGTTCTGTTCCCCTGCAGCCACGCCCACCCTCAGTGGGCGGCCATTGAAATCGTAATTGTTCAAGTTGCGCATTGCACTCTGGGCCGTCTCCACATCCTGATATTCACAGAAACCATAGCCTTTTGGCTTCCCTGTTTCTCTGTCATACACTAATCTGTAATAGAAATTCAGAGTGAGAATGTAGAATGACGAATCATAGGTATTGTTCACAGCAATTCAAGCTTCAAACAAGCATGTTTATAATTATATTCCAAAAACTCAAAATTGCATTAGATTTAACAGTGCACATTGTCATTTATACACAATGAGAGTTATTGAATCATGCATTATGCCATATTGTCTACCCTGATCATGTCACAAAGTAACTCTGGTATCAGTGATACACAATGTACCTTAATTCAAACTCTGTCTGAAGCTCCTAATGATCTTACCTAAAACTCACAACTGGCCCAGCTGCAGAAAATATCTCCCTCAGTTGTTCCTCTGTTGTCTCATAAGGAATATTTCCAACTGCAAAAAAGAGTTTAATGATATCAATTTTTGTTTGTTTGGTTTTATTTATTTTCTTTTTTTTTGCTATAGGTTAGATGAAACAGTGTGTATTCACAATGCAACTGTTCATGTTGACAATATGATGTCACAATCATGACAATGCAACATGTTCATATTGGACTGCGTCAATTTTCCTATGTTAAATGTAGAGGCTGATCTTATTTGCAAGATGTTTTAGGGTCTTTGCTCGCATCAACGGTAGCACCGTAAACATATTTTAAAACTATTACTGCTTGGGAGCGCTATAACCATACCTGTTGTTTTCTTTGTTAAGCATCAGGTCTGACTAATTACCCAACAGGATCAGGTCAGATTTACAATTTATAAACCCATCAGGAAAAAAACATACAAAAATACGAGCACGGAGCAGTACAATTTATTGTAGTTCACTGTTGACTTTTTTATTATTTCAGCCTTAAGTACCACTGAAATTTTGTTGCGTAGTTGAATCTAGTGACTGTAGTATACTACTGGGCCGGGACACGTTTCTCTAAAGTCTACTTATCGGATACGGATATCTGGCAATGCAATTTGCAGTTGCAAATATAAAAATAAATTGGCGAAGTAAACAATGTGTTAAACGTAATCATAGTCCCATAAAACATAAATACAAAATCGAGTGTAGGGCAACACGGACCTCCGACAAAAGCGAAGGTAGGATCAGGTGCCATGGAGGCGTATTAAGCGTCCTCTGCTGGCCGGTCACACTCTCCGTGTGCCAGTTGTCGAAACAAAGGAAATGGGGTTACCCATCGTGAAATCTAGTACGAAAATGACAGTCTAACCACAGGCGCTTTTCATAAACTTTCCAAAGTATGCTATATAACAACACATACTTTGCAAAGTTTATGAAACAAGCGCCTAGCTGTGAGTCTAACAAAGGGTATGAAACAAATCAGTCAACATATGACTTAGTGATAATTTGTAATCGCAATAAATAAATTAGATAAATTACAAAGAAGAAGAAAATAAAAATCGGACAATGGCAATTTAAGGGAAACAGCGATACTATGAGAAAGCAGGGATTTTTTTAGGGTCTGTAGAGGGCCGAAATTCGGCCCCATTCCCAATGGTGAAAAGCAGGACTTTTTCCCAAAATAACACCTAACATTTCCCAAATGATGATTAAAAAAAATCACATAAAAAATCCTTATTTGTTGATCGAATAATTCTGAAAAATTAAAGGAAAAAGAACAGGAAACAAATGCAGAAAGCAGACACAAGTTTATTAATTATGTAGAGCAAATTATTCGGTATTTGCGTATGTTATTGAACTGCATTTAAAGTCGGGATCGTTATACAGAAAATACATGCAACATGGAGCCTAAATCGAAGTTTTTATCTTTTTAAAAATTAAATTGGCAGATAGAAAGACTGTCAATCCTTTTCAATAATATTTCCAACGATCAAAAGATGATGTAGAGACATCTGAAGGCATTACGGTTGCTGAAGCGGACTAAAACGAAGTGGACATTGAATTTGAACACAACGAAAAACTTGCGTCAAGTTGGAGCATGGACAGAACCTTTACCTGTCTTTATGAGTTTATCTAACGATTCTAAGGGCCTGGCGAGTGATAATGAGCACTGAAACGCTCAAGACTACACAAAGGCAGTATCCAAGTTCAATAAATACACCCCATCTTCTTCAGCCCCACGATTTCACTGATTTTTTGTTGATGTTGTTGATCTGGGAATAGGGATACATTGCTAGGAATATTTCAAAAATGGTTACTACTGCGAAATATGCAATTATTTTCTGGACCAAGCCCACCAGACTAACATTCAGTCATCAGGTGGATGCTCTCATGGGCGGACCATCCACCTCCAGGTTGCCAATCTTTTGCCAAATTTGCTGACTTTTCTTCCAAAGACAGGAAATTTAACTCTTTAATTAAGCAATCACAATGAGCATTGTGATATCATGTCTCTAGAAATACCATCTGCCTAAGCCAGTATACATTAATTGTTATTGTTTAAATATTGTTTGTTTTCTTAATAATTAGCTTCAACAATAAAATTTCCCAATGTTCAACAAATGTCGCGGATTGTCCCAGATATGATGGCCTGGCCCCCTGGGTTCAAGGTAAAAAAATCCTGCGTTTCCATGCTCATTATCACCTTTCCAGGCCCTCTAGATAAACTCATAAAGCAAAGTAAAGGTTGTCTCACGCTCCAACTTGACGCAAGTTTTTCGTTGTGTTTCAACTTCAATCTCCACCTCGTTTTAGTCCGCTTCAGCAACCGTAATGCCTTCAGATGTCTCTCATCATCTTTTGATCGTTGGAATATTATTGAAAAGCTTGACAGTATCTCTAGTCTTGCAATTTTATTTTTAAAGATAGAAGAACTTCGATTTTGCGCTCCATAGTTGCATGTATTTCTGTATACGATCACCGACTTTAAATGCAGATCAAAACATAGCGCAAATACCGAATAATTTGCTCTACATAATTAAAATACTTTGTCTGCTTTTCTGCATTTTTCCTTTTGTGTTTCCTTTTAATATATCAAAATATTTGTCGATCAACAATAAGGATTTTTATGTAAGATATTTTTTTTTTATCATCATTTGGGAAATTAGGTTGTTATTATTTGGAAAAAGTCCTGCTTTCACCCATTGGGAATGGGGCCGGATTTCGCGCCTCTACAGACCCTAAAAAAATCCCGTGCAGACAGTCGGTAAAAGAAATAAGATGTGGAAATAAGCAATTATAATGTTTGATTCAATTTTGAAAGACTTAATTTACGATAAAACTAATTTCCCAATTGACTGAAATAATATCAAACCAATTTTCCCAATTCGGAAAGCCACAGCCCTGTTGTAAAATGTTAGAAAATTCACTGAATCATTATTGCATGACTTGAGTGCAACTTAGATATACATACTTTATGAATTAATATACGTACACCTCGGTTATCCATGTCCTAGCTTCATCACCATCCGGGACTAATTGATTAAGAGAGCAATCAAACAAACCAAAGAGAGGAAAGAAAAAACAAAAACACACCAGAAACACCATGTGCGAATTGCGCAATATTACAAAAAACAATCCAGATATTTTAAAACAAAAAATCAGACGTCCGATTATAAAAATGCGTCATGTTATCGAATGTATCTGTATATTACGGAGTTTAATTTTTGCGGCTCCTAATTTTAGTCGTTTCATGGCAAATTTATGTGTTAAAGACAACAAGATTATGAGCTTATTTATATTACAGTTGCTTTTTGTTGTGGTTGCCAATCATTTGTGATTGCGAATCACAAATTAGGGTTACTAGTAAGTAGTATTGTCATCTCCTACAACAACCATACTTACGTGTAGTTTGTACATGTATGTGTGTTACAGACAGTCACGATATAGGCCATTTGCTCAGTGTCCTATATGGAAAAAGGGTGAATGACTGAAATGACCCTTATTTCATTCAAAATATAGTTTTATCGTTGGTACAAAATATTAAACTCTAATATCTCTCTCTCTCCTCTCTCTCTCTCTCTCTGCTCTCTCTCTCTCTCTCTCTCACATGCAGCGGGGGATTGCTGCGCCGTAAATTCCACCCCGGTATTCACCACCTGCATTACCGGTATTTACCAGACCTCGGCAAATACTTAGCCTCAAGGGGGCAAATACCGGCAAAAGCTGCCGTCAACTTGACTGTTTTTAAGGAAATTTATAGCTTCAACATGCAGAATGTTATGTGGGCAAATTTTAAATAATTCTTTATCCTTTTCATCAAAATTAAAATTGAATAATTTGAATTTATTCACAGATTTAATCCTAGTTGGCAACATTTTTAACAGTTGAATTCTGTTCAATTTGACCTCATGTTACAAAATGTGAATTAAAAAAAATATGAAACAATTTATTAGATACAGATTTAAATAAACAATAACATACATCACTGGTTATAATATTCACCTGTAGATGCACTGCTATTAAGAAGATCATATTTGTATAAATTGTTCAAAAACTGTCAATTCAAGTGGGTTAGACATATTAAACAGCTATGAAAGACAATAAGATATCACAAAAAATTCCTATTCTGACCCAAAAATAGTGAATAGAAGGAAAAGAGCGGTCAAGTATGATCATGCAGCGATGGTGGTTTATGTTTCAACCCTTCCAATACATGCTTGTAGACAAATTATTGGTCTATACTCATTGCTACTTCCGACTTACACAATACAATATCGCCCATAGTTAGGTCAGCATGAAATCAACCATTCTCTTCCAAGTGTTATCAACAGAACCAACGACCACTTACAGCATGCCTTACTGCACCAAACAGTTGTAAGTGCTAAGCTCCAAACTTTGCTGCACATAGAGAAGGTCCACCAACAATCACAAACACCCTCCAAAATAATCGTGTAAATAAAATTAAATTATAAGTGTTGAAAGAAAAAATAGCTTAAACTCATAATTCAGTATTAAATAGGAAAAACTTTAAATCTTGAGAACTACAATCCATTGACCAGGCGTAGTTTTAAAACTCAACCGCAAGAAACAAAAGTTAAATACAACATTCAGTGCGAGTCGATTCAACTTGACAGTATCTTGCTGGTCATCTTATTTTGGTATTTACCGGTAATAATACCTGTATTAGTGCAGTGGGCATTGAAAATATGCGCTAAATGCCGGCAGTTTGCCAACCCTGTTCACATTGGATACCGGTATCTCTTTAAGTCTTATAAAGTGGCTCTATAAATTTAATAAAGCATGCTAATGAAAACTCAGATGAAATATTCAAAGTGCTAACGCATGCATATATTGCATATTAGGTTCCTAAATACAAGGAGCATTCGTTGATAATATTGATTGTTTATTTTTCTTTTAGGCTGGCCTAAATAATATGGGGATTTACCATTAAGTAAATATGATTAAAATTCTTTTGCATTCATTACTGATGGACATGTTAGAAGGAACCCTATTGACTGCACTATCCACAGTCTGTAGGGGCACTCTTTGGTTTACCTTGTAATCCCGTTGCTGCACTGTTTCACAGGGTGTGTGGGCATACCAGATGGACGGTCATGGATCTGAACGATGCCACCCAACGTTCAAGAGTAGACATTTTGCAGGGAGACCCGTTGACTCACTTGTTTCTGCAGAACGTAGTACAGTATTGTATTACCTATTCTGCATGATAGAAAATGCCTGAATATTTTTGGGGCTCAAGATCTATCAGTAGTTTATATCCACACACAATTCTTTGTTTTTCGCAAAAAGTTGGCATTTTGGAAGGAGAAGCTTTGGAATGTACAGGTTCCATAGAGACCTTTCAGTGCAGAATAACATGAGTTGAGATTCCAATTCATATTAGCACTATATAACACTAGTATTCTGGAAGAATCTGTCTGTAAAGTCAATGATATATTATATTTTATTTTTCTTGAGTTTTGTGAATATTTTTGTGTCTTCTGCCTGCATTAGCCAGAGCAAGTCAGCAACAAGATTAGAGATCACGTATCTGTCAATCTTGCTGCGTTTCTGGTCGCTGCGTCACCAACATTTGCCACATTTTTCTTAGGAACCACACAGGCCAGCTTCTATATTTGCATAAGCATATAAGTTGACAGAACTGTTCGTTAACGCAGTTCCAATCTGCAGCAGAACTTGTCTGTTTACCAACCTAGATATTTCTTAGGTCACCTTAGTTAAATTTCAGGTCAAGACTTATTGCCGATCGGTCTTTGCTACATCGTGCGGGTTCAACATTGAACATTCTTGAGGTCGGCTCCGCCGTACGAGCGTACTCCTTGTCGTCAGTCGATTTTTCGCGATCTCCTCTTCAACCGCTACTTACTTGTCTTACGCAACAGAAATTTGTGCGAGTGCTGGGGTGGAGGTATGTAATTTGTTTTCTGAATAACATGATAAATGAAAAATATTCTGAATATAAGACACATATTTATTTTGATTGTAAAAACAGCACAAATCATTGGGTATCAGGCCCAGTATCATACGACGTATTGACACATTCGTATGAAGGAATATTAGAAGACTAGGTCCCGCAGTTCTATTTCGTATTCTCCAAACATTTCCAATTTAAGGCTAGGTCACCTAAAGACAATTCTGGTGCTAATTGAAGGCACTGATGCTAAAAATTTTGGTCTTGCCTAGACATAAGTTGAAAACCTGTCAAAAGTTTCATTTACATACGCATTAGCTATTTTGTTATACTAACTTCCGGAAGTCAGGGATGTAGGTCAAATCATGTCCAAGTCAAATTCATTACCCAGTCAAATGTTACATTTACAATTGCAGTCCTATTAGAGAACATTTTGTAATAGTGTAAATCACCCCCCCCCCCCCCCCCCCCCCCCCCCCCCCCCTCTCATTTATGAGATTGCAATGGTGGATGGAAATGAGAAATATTACAAAAGAAAAAAAAATTATATTTTTTTGAAGTAACAGGAAAATCTGTCCAGAATAATCGGCCCAAAATCACCAAACTATGCAAAGTTGAGGTTCCATAAACTGGGTTTTTCTAACCTCTAGAGATGTCTAAGTATCTTGAAATAACTACTTCAGATTCCCCACCCTCAACCACTATATTTTATGAATGATTGGTTGCAAACAAGTTTATTGAATATATGTGGAGCGCGCCTTAAGCGGTCATGACTTATGACCTTTATTTTCTTTTTTTTTTTTTTAATATGGTCTGTATTTTGGAATATGAATCCCACCCTCAAACATAATTCCCTTGTTCTTTTGTGTTGAGGCTAGTTCATTGGCACTTGGAAGCCCCAGGGGTCATGGTTTGATTTCTCCTTTTTAAAAATGTAAAATCATTTTTTTAAAACCAGTTGAGATCCCACCCTCAAACCATATATTCTTATTTCAGTTTAATTACACAATGCGGGGGCTCTGGAGTCCTGACTGTACCCGCCCTTTCGACTATTTATTTCGTGATATTGTACTCAGACATTTAGAGACACGATTAAAATGAACCCCAGGATATACATTGCCTACCGAGTCATAATTATAGTGGTTGTTTGTCTTATTTTACATATTGTATGACTGTCATTCTAATATATAGAAAGATGACAGAGAGTTAGCTTAATAGTCCATACATCGGCATATATTGCAATGGAAAGTCCAAACTTCTTTACTCTTCTTATGGGTGAGCGATGTGCCCATGAGTCTTCTTTTACTACTCATGTGCGAAGTCGACTCTCGGGCCCTTGAGGCCTTTGATAACTCTTTATAACTGACCATATGTGATTCCAATGCTTGTTCAAATTTGGTATGAAGCAATCTTTGGACAAGGGGCAAAAATTGAAATTTCAGACTCTTGCACCCCTGGGGCCTGGGTGGGACAAAAACGTACCAAAATTGATCAATATTTCAAAAATCTTCTCCTCTCAACCGCCACATGGATTCAAGAAAACTAAATAAATCGATGTAGAGCACAAAAGTCTCTCTTTAGATTTTAAATTTTGGTGTCCCCGG
>CAJDSM010040405.1:1566-13261 GCA_903981925.1 Ostrea lurida
CCCCCCCCCCCCCTCCCCTCATAGGAAATCTCGGGAGGGAATAACGTAATCGGAACCTTCCACAAAGGCTAATATCCTGAAGGTAAATTTTTATCAGTCTTTAATCTATCTATGACATTGGACAGTATTCCTGCCTTCTGCACCTATTCCACATGCCTACACCTCTAATGAGAGAGAAAATTTTTATCAGGGCAGCAAGTGGTCTACATGGTATGATTTTTCTACGAGTTACCACCAATATTCACCACACTTTTCCAGGCAACTTGTACCATGGCACATTGCCAAAGGACTAGAAAATGCCGATGTAGTAAAGGAAATCGAGGGTTCTCCATCAAATTGCAGACCAATTTCCCTTCCCTTGTAAAGTTATGGAGTACATTAATATTGTTTGCAGAAAACATAATGCATCACCTGGATACATTTATATACCACATCCTCACATATGCCCAACACAGTCGTTGTAGAGGCCAGACAGATGTTATCCACTTGAAATCACTTGTATAACGATTAAAATTTGTGTCAGAGAAAGTTGAAGTAAAAGAGGCGTAGGACAGTTAGTGATAAATCCTACACGGAATACAAATTAAGAGGTGAGCAAACGCTGGGATCATGTGCATAAGATGAGTAAGCATCCTCTGTTGACCTGCACCCGCCATTAGCCCATTCTCTTGATCAGGTAAACGGAGTAATCCGTAGTCAAATCAGTGTATAGAGAACGGCCCAATTATTGGTACATTTGTATGAGACACGTCAAACAGCATTTGATCCAGTGACAGGTTGTATTGGCATATTAGATAGATATAACAAACACAGTAGAATTTGCAAAATGCTCACTTCGAAAGTGGCATTTATCAGTAAAAATGTACTACAGTTTAATTTTGTTTCATTAAACATCTTTCCTTTCTTGTCGTGGTTTTGAAATACTGATAATTTGCGAAATGAATCGCACCGTCTTTACATCCCAACCACAACCAATTAAACTTATCCAAAACAACACAGTTAATTCCATGTAGTCCGTCCTCAGCAAGCATGATGACACGTAGTGGTTTTCCTGCAGGTTCAGAAGGTGCACTGTGTTATCGTAGGAATCGACAATCAAGAAGTTCTTGTCAGGGTCTGTGCAGAAGTCGCTTGGTGAGAAGGTTGAGAAGGGTTTATTTCAAATACAGCCAGAATAAGAAAACAGTATCTTGTCTGAACAACACTTATAGACTGAAATCTGCGCGTTTGTATCCAGACAAGCGAGGAAGCGTGTAATTGGAAACGGACAGTAAAAGGTTATTTGTATGGAGAGTTCGCGTTTTGTGAGAACATAACCCATGTCATTTACCTTGCAAAGTTAACACCTGGTAACTAAACTCTCTCTTTGCTTAGAACATTCTCTTTCTGTCAGTGTAAACAAGAGTGTTAAATAATTCTCATGATCATGTCCAATACATAAAACTTTATTACAGTACACAGTTATCAATACTGATCGTCGTTCTGATGCACTTGGTGGTTGTCTAAATACTTTCATTGGTTGACTGTACAAAACGAAAATAACTTCATCAGTTTCGGCTACATACGTGAAATGACAAACATCCTCCACAAATTTCTCTACTTTGTTGCGATTGTAGTGGTACAGACTTCCATAGCTGCAAAGGATGCCTCTATCGGACGATATTGGAATAATCCCGTCAATTCCTGTTTTCATCAAGCTTTTCTTATAATCATAAATCTGACATTCCAAAAATTCCTCCTCGCTAATCGTACTGGAACACTCAGCGTCCTCTACATTGTCTACATCAGTATGTATGTGACGTTCGCGATTATTTTCGCCTGTAGTTGCGTCAGATGACAAATGGTCATCTGTCAGTACACAGCCAAACAATTCACTCAAACTTTGGGACGATAAAGGAGGAGCCACAAATTGAAGAGGTATCAAATCCTCCATGTTTTGTTTTTGTTCTCGAACCAGTCTTTGCAGCTCATTGTGAAAATAAACACATTTAATACAATCATTATCAGTTACATTTAGGAAAAATTTATTTTTTGAAAAACGACAGAGAACGTCTTCGTCTTGCCGAATTAGACCTTCTGCTTCTATGGCAAGATTTCCTATACGTTCAATCGTCTGTCTACGCACATTTTTCACTTCAGTCACGATTTCCCTCTCCCTGTCTTTCACGCTTCGAGCTACGCGCTCTGTCTGGGACTGGAGACTTTCTTGTCTTTTCTTCAGGTTTTCTTGTAGAAGCTTCACATCAAAACAAGGTGCGTCCTTTTGCTGAATGGCGTCGTTCAGTTCATCTGCTTTCTTTTCCACACATTCTGATACATTACATATATCATGTCCTTTGTGATTTTTTACTACACAAACACAACAAAGGGGACAGTCACAATTCCTACAATACAAAGGTAGTAAGTCTGTCAAATGTACCCGACAGTTGTATACCAACTTTTCTCCTTCCGCCATTTTGAAACTTTAGTTTGCTTTTCAAAAGGCCTCTGTATGTTACTGAAGGTTGTCGACGTGTTGCTAATATACTGGAAAAATCAATACATATCCAGGTATACGTAAAATTTCTTAAATACTAGGGATACAAGGCTTAGTCGTATACGTGGTGCATTAATAATCTAATCTTTACGTTAGTTTCATTCGAGGCAGGCTACTGACAAACAATTAAGTTGATATTACAGGGGTTTCAACAGTCACGTCAAAAGTCATTATTTCGCAAATTCTATGATCATTATAATGATCCATTACAACATGCCATTGGGTTAAATGCTGTCCAACAGCTTTCATATCAATTGTTAGACTGTTCTTTATACACTGATTGGAGATTACTTTGTTCACGGCAGGTGTGACAGGTCGACAGGAGATGCTTACTCCTCCTAGGCACTTCACTAATCCCATCTCTGGTATGTCCAGGATTCCATGTTTAATGAACTCTTAATTTTGAATTCCTTATTTTAGTTAAGGGATTGATAACTATTCGTAATCTTCACCTTTTCAATCAACATAAATCAAATAAGCTTGCATACTTTATTCAACATTCGAGTGCAAATTTCACGAAAAGTCTTAACTCTTTTACAGATATAGCTGATGCAGTGGTAATTAAACAAGTCTTCGTAAAATTTAAGAAGTTCAAGCAATTTACATATATATTATGATCGAGTTATGTGATCTACTTTGAATAATGAAACTTCATTTGCTTTACTGCCATGTCTATTACAGGAATAAAATACTGCATATGCTACATAGTTTTTATAAATCTGATAATTGCACAAAAGTTATAAGAATATCAAATCTTAAGAATTACGTTAAAGGGACATGGACACATACATATTGAGCTAAATTTCATATTTGCATTTTTAATGTTTGAAATGTTTAACCAAGTTAATTCTAATGATCAGTAAAAATGTGAATATCATTTGTTGAGTTACAAGTAAGATACAGCGTTCACAATTCTTTGTTATGTAAACAAGGCTCGTGCCTTGTTTTTGTTTACATACAGATTGTTTCACAGAAATACGATGTTTAAAACAAAATGAGATTCAAGAAACACTAGAAACTATTCAATTGTGTTCAGAACGAACTTGTTATTTGAAAAGCTCTGCCTTAAACGGAACGTATACTAGTTTATCCAATATAGGTAAACAAAAACACGACTAGAGCCTTGTTTACATAGTGAAGAATTGTAAGTGCTGTATCTCACTTGTAACACAACAAATGACGTTCAAAGTTTTACTGACCTATAGAAATACCCTAAGTAAGTATCGTAAACATTAAAAATGGAAATCTATAATTGGAAGATTTTTTTTTAGCTCAAAATGTGTCCATGTCTCTTTAAATGGGTTACTGTGCATCTATTCATAACATTTGGAATATCCATCATGCAATGAAAATTTACTGATGGAATTATCATAAATACACGAGCTTGAAAATCTAGGACACCTTTTGGATATGGCGAGGATATAATTGCTGTGATCATCATTTTTGGATATGGCGGAAATAAAGTTGTCTGGGTCATCATTTTTGGATATGGCAAGGATAGAGTTGTTTGGGTCATCATGTTATCACATGTAATAATGTGATAAAGTTACCTGGGTGGGTAAGGTTCTGTTTATTCCTTGTTGTTGCTGGACAGGAATAGAGAAATGAGAATCATATTGTATTCCTAACTCGTCCTGCTTTTTCCGATTGATGGAGTTTTCAATCGTCTGAATCCTTGTCTCTTTGACGTAAAGACAAAAGATAAGGAACAGTGATCAATCTCGTAAGTCCCACAATTTAGGAATTATTCTACAAAAACAAGAGTTGGGCAAACATGTACTCCTGGACACTTCCTAACTCTTGTTTCGTTCTTGGAACTTAAGAGATTGATTACTGTTCGTTATCTTTATCTTTTCATTTAAAATGTTGTGCATTAGCCTGGCTGTTATCAGCGGCATGTCGTTTGATACTCGATTGTGTGTTTATCAGTACCGTCGAGTGTACGCTAGAAAAACCTTCATTAATTTTACATGTTCTCCACCATATACATGTATTTTAGATGGTAAGAAATTACAACAATTTTCCAGAACGGCAATTTGTTCACCTGGTTGCACTATGGAAAATCTACGCACTTGCATTGCATACGAAAAATATTGCTCGATAATCTTGGAAAACAAAAGAATAGATATCCACCACGTCTACTCCGAGAAAGGGGTTCAAGAATTACAAAGGTTACACACTCTTACTACACTGATGACTTCTTTTGAAAGCTGGGATTACAAACCTTTCTTTCAACATCCACTTCATTCCAAAATCAGAGTAACATGAGACACATATATCTTTCTCTCACCACCCACTTCTTTCCAAATCAGGTTTACATGGGGCACACATTCCTTTCTCTCACCACCCACTTCTTTCAAAAATAAGGATTACGAGGGTTACAGACCATTCTCCCACCACCCACATCTCTTGAGAATCAGGGTTACACATAACCCTTGTAACTCTGACTTTAAAAAGAATTTGATGACAAGAGAAAGACCTGCAGGGTAATGGTAATACAGTACAACATTCACTGATCATGTAGGGTGAGGTTGATATTGTACTTTGACGGTGGCTACAACATCGAATAGGCTGAAAAAAGGTTAAAAATTGTTCTGTTTTATTGTTACGAGATAATTAAGATATTGATTATATATTGTTTAACATTCCGCTTAAGAATTTTTCACTCATATGGAGACGTCACCTTTGCCGGTGAAGGGCTGCAAAATGTAGGCCTATGCTCAGCGCTTTTGGCCTTTGTATATTGAGCAGGGAAGGCTCTTTATCGCACCACACCTTCTGTGACAAGGGACCTAGGTTTTTGCAGTCTTATCCGAATGATCACCACATTTTGTCGCCTCTTACGACAAACGAGGTATTAATGACCTATTTTAACCAGGGTCCTCATGGGGGTAGAAAATTAAGATAATCATTAAAAGTTGGAAAGGACATCAAAGAACACACAAAAGAAATCAAATAGCAAGTTTTAAAGAAATAGTTATCATATATTTCAGGTTTGTCACGTTCTTGGTTTCAGGAATAATGACTGTGCTCGAAAAAAAAATCAACAAAAAACACCATGTTTGTAGAAAATGACTTCAAAATTTAATACATCTTCAAGAGTAACAATTCTTGATAATGCACGACATTCACTGTAGCTTTGATTCAGATCAGATTATCATAATATCGTCAGTGCTGTTACAAACAAAAAGGCGAAGTTAACATTGTGTCAAATGTAATCATAATCCACAAAAGCGAAGGTAGGATCACCTAACAACGAACAACTAACAACTAACCATGCATTTGTAAAACACTGTCTCCTGTTCATAGTTATTCCTTGGTATAAGCCGGGGGTGGTGCAGTAGTCGAGGAAAAACTGTTATACCCGTATTGTCCCCCAAACCCTTGCTGCTGTCCCTGCATGTCCGGATTCTCCAGTGTTCTGATCCTGTTCTCCAGATCGTTGATTCTCTGTTGATACAACATATCCTCTGGTCTGTAGAGACCAAATAACTTTCTGTAGACACAGAAAAATATGGATCCAATGATAACACAGGTCAGCATAAAGACTGACACGACGATGCTGAGGATATTGAGGATGAATTCTGTTTGGGCGTTCTGGCCGCACAGATCGTCGTCTGCCGTGCACATACTAGCGCCAGCTATGGAGTAACCGAAGCATATTCCACAGACACTCAGGCAACTCACGGAAATGACGTAATGAGTCACGAGCTGTACCAAATATCAAATGTATCTGATTAAGGCACCACATTTCACACCTGACAATTCTAATAATGGGTAGTTTTAACGAGTTTATCACTTTCATGCAAGTACAAAAATACTCACCAAACATTTAACTTTTGGAGGAGGAATATACCCATAATGCACTTCCGACTTCGACGCAAGATGGCCTATTATACCAGACGCCAGAAACTAAAAATAAAATTAGAATTTGTCGGTAAACTTTCATTAGAGTTTTAGCTATGGCCTTTAACTTGACATTTAAATATACCTACGACTTTCTATTTTCATGCCAATTCAATATATCCCAGTGAACTCGAAAGGCACTTCCATATCTGCTTTGTACTTAGATATTCTAGTGAACATACAAATTGATGACAAACTAAAAACTAAACTTTATGACAAACGAGACGATTTCAGCCTCTCCATCGACAACTTCCCATATTCATATAGCAACATTCCATCATCACCTGCATATGCTGTGTATGTTTCTCAGCTTATTCGATACACAAGAGTTTGTTCTGGGTATATAATCAGGGCTTAAATTGAGACAGGCTATTGACAAACAAAATTATTTTGCAGGGGTTTCAACAATCAAGATTAAAGTCAGCATTTTGCTAATTCTACGGTCGTTATAACGATCTAGTTTGCCAATACAAACCTGCCATTGAGTCAAATATAGGCTGAAGAGTTTTATACTAATTGCTAGGCCGCTCTGTATACACTGATTTTTACAATGTATTGCTCCATTTACCTAATCAAGATAGTGTTACCGGTCGACAGGGGATGAATACTCCTCATAGGCACCTGATCCCACCCTGGGATATCCAGGGGTCTGTGTGTGCTCAGCTCTTAATTTGTACTCATATATATCGTTTAGGATCTATGATATTGATCACTGTCCAATATATTTTTCATTTTGCAGACATTTATCGTTCAAGTTGAGTTTATGAAGATAAAGCTGTTTCGAAAATATATTCTCTAAAGGTGACGTAATTTCCTGACAATGACTATTGCATGATTCATAGGAACAAAACGATGCACTCCAATGTAAATGTGCACTCATTAAAAATTAATACATTTTACACCCTAACTTTTTGCATATGTTCACACAAAGTCTGACTATTTCTAGAGATACTTGAATACAATACTAGTAACCAAAATCTGAAATAATCCAAAGAAACTGTTGGTTTAATTATATTTGCATTACATGTATGTTACTTACATGAGATCAATAGTCGTTTAATACGCATTTAAACATCTTTCCTGAGAGGTTGTTATTGAGAAAAATGATACGCTATGATACGCTACGCACGATCAAATATAACATTTCTAGAAATATACCGCCACTCCCGACCACACGGGGGCACCAGCGACGATTGGGAAACCAGCTCCTTTTGAGTAAGCAAGAATGAGAATTCCGAGTAAAATGGACGCAAGCGAGACACCAATGGAGACTAGCGATAGTTTAGAAAGGTGGGAAAGAGCCACTTTACGCTTCTCCACGGCCACATCTGTGAATTAAAAAAAAAGCTAAAAGTAATTTAGCGACATACACTTGTCAGAGTCTGACATACACATGCACATATTGTTTTTTCATATTTTGATTTGATCTCAATATGTTTATACATTGTTTTTGTATTGAATGATAAAATCCTTCAACATTTGGATCTGCTATTCAATATTCGGTCAGACATAACGTTAACTTTTACTGAGTAATCTGAGTTTTCCGAGGTCCCTACTTTTGTCTTGGCCAAGTTGTCCATAAGTCGTTTGATTTCATTGGTGTTTTATTTTGTGTCTTGTGTTTTTATTGGTTATGGGTTTTTTCACTCCAAGAGTTCTTTGTTTGAATTTTGAAGTGACTATTCCATGAGTATAAGTTCTGACATTACATAGACCATTCATACTAGAGGCTAATTTTTCCTCTTGATTGGTAAACTACAAATGTACTTTATTACTGATGACAATACATGTATCTAAAACATTAAAAATCTTATAATTTTGTACTAAGATAATTCAAATTCCTGTGCACTTATAGATCACGTGATTTCATTATCTGTCTCAATAATATAGGTTTTTGGATATAAATTTGCCATACTTTTTATGATAATTGCAAAGTCTAGGCTGGATTTTATTTGGTTCAGTCACAAGGGCAGTCCACCATTATACTAGTCTATTCTCATAGAATGACGTGTATGCATATATTGGAGTTACCGACTTGTGTAGTGATATTGTATATCTACATGTATTTCATGTTAGAAAAGGAAATGTAATGTACGTGCATGTACTTTGTGTGAAACAGTTATCTCTCTTGAGTCTCTAATATTTTATAATGTTACATTGGCTTTAAATAAGGCAAATTTAGATAAGAAATCTGAATAAACTCCTTATCACAGACCCCAATAGAGGGACCTTATTTCTAAATAATCACTGCCAACACCCTGATACACACATACCATTTGGTTTGGAAACGAAGAGAGAGAGAGAGAGAGAGAGAGAGAGAGAGAGAGAGAGAGAGAGAGATCTCAGATTCTTACGCGATACATTCGCATCCTGGTTGTTCGATGTGTCCATCATTCTTTACCACAGTCCTCAGAGTAGTTAACTCGAACTGATATCAGTTTTGTATGACAAAAATCACGAGGGTTTATAAATGTTATCAGTTGTTGTATCGTACTGGCCAAAAGTGTATCACGGTCGCGAAAGCAATTATATATGGTCGTTCGTTTGTAATTTTTTATTTGTTCATTTATTTATTTTTTTACTTATTTATTTATTTTTGTTGAAGATTTTCAGGGTCTCTTTCAAAATATAACACTGTATACAAGACGATATGAGCGTAACTAGTATGTATTACGATCATCACAAATTTTACCATTCACCATTTTTGCGTTACACACAGTGATGAGTGAATGCACTGTGGTGTAATGTTGATATTATTTGTTGTTGTTTGCTGAAATTCAAGCAAATTAAACGATTTAAAAGTTCGCAATATGATGACTAAAACAAACAAAACTGACGTTAAAAATATAGATCGTAAATTATCAGTCTGATTACCTAAATCTATCCTTCCTTTTTTTTTTTAATCGTTCTTATTTTCCGAAGTAATGATTTTTTGTACAAGTTGCTATGATTCATTCCAAAACCGTTTTGTTTGACTAATTCAACAGAGTCATAGGCGAATTTAGAGGGGGCCCAGCCACCCCCTCCCCCTTTCGTGACCAAAATTATTATCGTGTGTAGAAGTATAGCTAAATATACGCCTAAAATGAACTTTGAGAGCTTTAAACCCAGGAGCTTCCGGGGACTTCGCCCCCTGGGCCTCCCCTTGGGCTTTTTTGCCCAGACCTCTAGCCTATTGGTCCCCTCTCTTTCATAGGACCCCCCCTTTTTTCCCCGACAAATCCTGGATCCACCACTGAAAGTCACCACCTAAAGTCCTCGGGCCGTGTCTCTGCAAAGTCTAGTGTCTCCAGCTAGCTGTGCTGAAACAACTGGAAAATGCTCCATGCTTGTCGTTGCTTATATAGAGCTCAGTCCATTGAAGGAGTCTGAAGTACGAACAGGCCACAGTTTGGGTGGACTCACAGGACAAAAAGTCACAGGACATAAAGTCGCAAAATCGATAGGACAAAAAAGTCACACGACATAAAGTTATAAAATCAATAGGACAAAAAGTCACAGGACAAAAGTAATAAAATCGATAGGACAAAAAGACACAAAATCGATAGGACATAAAGTCATAGGATATAAAAGTCACAGGACAAACGGACAAAAAGTCACAGGACAAAAAGTCACAGAACATTGTCAAAAATCGATAGGACAAAAAGTCACAGGGCATAACGTCTCAAAATTGATAGGATACAAAACAAATCAACGACAAAAAGTCACAGGACAATGAGGACATAAAGTCACAAAGTCAATAGGACAAAAAGTCACATGACATAAAGTCACAAAATCGATTGGACAAAAAAGTCACTGGATATAAAGTCACAAAATCGTGAGGAAAAAAGTCACAGGACATATATCAAGTCACAAAATCGATAGGACAAAAAGTCACAGGACATAAAAGTTATAAAATCAATAGGACAAAAAGTCACAGGACATATATCAAGTCACAAAATTGATAGGACAAAAAGTCACAGGACAAAATTTCACAATGATGACTTGATCAAATAGGACAAAAATTCACACGACAAAAAGTCACAAAATAACTTTTCATCAAAAAACAGAAAACTTTAAGTTGTTTATAAAGCAATTAGCATATGACAGTTCACTTACTACGTATTTGGACTATAATGTGGAGTGAAAGGAAGCCAACCGTAATATTATTTACTGTCATGAGATTTTGTTTTATTGGCAATCATTTTAAAATATATAGCATTGTAAACCTAATTTATATTCTATATATATCCATAACAATCTTTTATTTTACAATAGATATGATAAAATAAATAAAAGTTCAGTAATAATAATCAAATCATCAAAAGATTTTAGAATGTAGAAATTAAATTGAATTTTCATAAAAAGTATAAATCTTGCACATTTTCTCAAATTTTACAATAAGAACAGACATAACATAAAATTCATATAAAAATCAATATTTTCTTTTAAACTGTGAGCTTTTGTCCTGCGACATTTGTCCTGCTCTCACAAGTCTTTAACCGTGGCTTATAATTGTCCTACTTTCACAAATTTCTGATTGTGATTTTTACGAGGTGACACCTCGTTATGTCAGCGTCCAGCAAAAAATGGCAACCCGGCCGATTTACTACGATTTTGATTTTACCAAATGGCAATTTTCTCGAAAAATCATTGAATTTATCATTCATTTATCTCCAAATGATAATAGACAACTTCATTGTACTACTATTTGATGTGATGTTTACTCAATTTCTTTTGCAAGAAAAGGTGGAAAATTCCCGGTTTTTGATTTGTTTACTTTTATCCGTGCGATGAAAATTAAAGTTCATTTGCAAAATGTGGTGGCATCCTTTCTGATCATGAAAAAAATACTCAGTGTATCAGCTTTGATTTATGAGTTATTTCATACCAAATGAAATTTACTTACGTAAAATACACAAGGAAGGTATTCATATATATTTTCGAAGAGAACGTTTCCGCGCTTCTGTCTAGACCATATGCTAATTCAAGCCAAATATATAATTCATTGTTGTGACGTAGTCTATATACCACGTGCATGCAAGATTCCGAAAACATGTATAATCAAAAATTTTGGTATCTCTATGAGAAGAAATATGGAATGATAATTTGCTGAGATATTTTGCGTTATAGATATTGACAGTCACCGCTCTACTTTCAAATTTCGTGCGCGCCACGATTGTATACAAAACAGAGTAGACCTCGAATAACGAAACGTTGAAAATATTGAAGCCCATACTTTCAAACAGAGATATGGTGGCATATTTCTGCCAT